>JAECUM010073260.1:0-10252 GCA_016617855.1 Megalonaias nervosa | reverse complement strand
TACCGCACTGCATTATGGATTACTCACATACCCTCTGATCCCAGCGTGTCCACCGCACTGAATTATTAATCATTCGTATACACTTTGATCCCAGTTTATCTACCGCACTGCATTATGGATCGTTCGTATCACTTTGATCCAAGCGTGTCTACAACATTGCATTATTGATCATTCGTATACCCTCTGATCCTAAAGTGCCCACCAGTAGTAAGTGAAAAGGATGTTTCTAGCTCAAAGACCCTATCCCTCCTCCAAACAAATACAAATTACCACCCCAAGACCCACTCACTCCGGCTAGAAAATTTGTTTTCTCAAAATGATGACGAGGTTTCTAGCCCAAGACCTCTATCCCAAGGACCCACTCACCCCGGCCAACAATTTGTTTTCTCAAAATAATGACAAGGTTTCTGGCCCAAGTTTATTGTATTATTGTTAGATAAAATTTCATACCAATTTGTTAGACAAAATTTCATACCGGCAGGGGTTGGAAGTTTAGACTTCATCACCAATTATCAGTGTTTCAACTGTAGGTATTAAAAATATTTCATCATCATGATAATATAAGCTAAACTTTATTCTACCGCTCACACAACGACGAAACTCAAACTAATCTTTCATTTGTGGTTTATTAAGAGGATATTTTTTATTGATAAAATATACTTTAGACCGATCGAGATCAAGGGTATGTTTAGTATATTTATGTTGACTGATAGGATCATGAAAGTTATTAAATCTCTTTGATGACTCACGGCTCAGTTTTTCAAGATAATTAAAATACTCGCTGTTACCGGATCTGATAAGTGAAAGTTTTAACTTGTCACGGCCACTAAAACATATTCCTGTTATTTCATTGTTAATTTCAACTGGCAACTGTTTACCGTCTATCATTAGATATTTGATCTTGCTATTATAGCCATTTCTCACTGTCAAATTTTCAAACATTATTTCTAAAGTTCACACAAAATTTCATACCCTAGTCGCCAAATATAGTATCAAGTACAGATCTATCGTCTGATGAAAAATATAATACATATCTGTCGTCGCGACAGTACCCAACAGCAAACGTATCTACTCCATTTTCGCAATAACGTTTGTCATCAAAATTACTTAGCCCACGTTTGATAATAACATCTGTTTCAAGTTTATGATGATTTGTTCGAATAGCCATTGCTCTTATAAAACTAACGCCTCCGTCAAGTGCGTACTTGTGATCATCAAATTCCATAACTTTTTTTCACAAAATCGCGAGGCAAACCTTTTGCTTTTTTATTATTTTATTATTGTCTAGCAACACGGCATACATTTTACTCCGCAATCCGATAAAATATTTGATGATGCTAGAGTTCATTTCATCCTTCAACTTACCAATAACCTTTTTGTTTGCATTATCATAAAATTTACTATCACGCGGGTAATCGGAGAGATCAAACAGATGTCGGTTATTGTAAATATCCTGATAGACGTCCTCACATTCGATTTCATAAACAAGCGAGCCAGTATCGGTAAACAATAATCTACTTGACGGCCACTGCTACTTAACAAAATTGTAATGAAAATCGTATACGAGCCACTTGGACAAATCAAGTACAGAAGATCCAACGTAAATCGGCTTATTTAGTTTTAAATTTGTTTTTCTTCTTTGTATCGCGACAAGGTTCTCATTAAAAATTTTCATACTAACAAAATCATCATCTGACACAAGTTTGTTCCTGCGGTTGACATCATTAACTAGCTCAATATTTACTCACTTTCTAATATTTTCCATTGTCTTACCAAAGACGGAGTTGTTCATAAGTTTAAAGAAATTTTTTTCAAAATCGGTTTTCGCTACGGCTCTTCTCGAAGTGTTTAAGTTAATATAACCTCTCATCCACGGCGGCTGATTAAACTTTAACACTCTATGAACTTTTCTCAGCACGAGACCGGCATCTACAGCTTGTTTTAAAAACTTTGTAATGCAAAACATAATTTCTCTTGTCAAATAAATTTGGTAATAACTTTTTCACCATAGAATTTTGTCTTGGTGATGCTATTGCTTGTTGCTCTTGAGATAATAAACTATAATCTATTACCATTAATTCCGCACAAAATGGATAATCTTTGTGTAAATCGTGTAACGAAGTAGGATAATCGAGATCAACTTCAATAAAATATGAAACATCGTCAGGTATCTTTTTTTCTGTCTCTGCCAGAAATTGGTCACTCGTAATTCAATGAAATCCACCAAATGGCATTGGTTCTGACATCGAATAACCGTACAAATTATTAAAATCGAGATAAACGAAATATTTCGACGATTTGTTAGGATCATAATTCAACATATACTTGTTATTTGCTTTCGCACACTTTTTTGTTATCACGCTAATACCGCCAGGGATACCTTTTTCGATAAAATTAAACATGTCAACGTCAGTCAGTAATTCCAACTTCACTTTACTAAACTTTAACAAAGCATCCCAAGATAACCCGGGAACAGAGTAATACCAACAGGGATCGAGTCCATAATTATTGTAACTCACTTTTCAAAAACTTTCAAATACGTCCGCCAACAATAACACATCAGTTTTCAAATACAAATCATGATAATCGCCAAATGTCTTGCAATCGAATTCTTTCCAAGTATCATGCGCGTATTTATACTCGTCATCAGTAATATTTTCCTTGTTTAGTTGCGAAAAAAATTTATCTTTGTCAGGTAGAGAAGTTTCATCAAATTTTCTCCAATCGTTTAGATACTCGTACGGAAATATTCCTTTTATGTCAATAGATTAAATTTATCTCTAAAACAAACTTGTAAGTTATCAAACTCGCTACAATCTTTTACTAGCTCATCCAACGATGCTGCCATAAATTGTTGGCTGACTATAAAACGCAACTTACCTAAAGTAACTGACATATACGTTTCAAAATTATTTGGGATACACTTGATCGTATTATCAAGTTTTAAACGAGACGTTTTTTCAGGATCACCAAAAGCTTCTACGATAATGTGACTATCATATCATCTGAAATTGTGAAGAATAACTGGAACAAAACCTGGAGCATGAAACTTTCGATTATAATTATCATGGGCCACTCCACGATATTGCCCGGTCAAATGACAATAATAACGTACTTTTTCATTACCAGTAGAGTCAACGGCTTTTTCACAAATATGACAAAATTCTGCTTCTTCGTGATCAGATTCTTGTTGGGCTGTTAATTTTATCATTGGAGTTGTTTTTCTTAAACGATTAAATATATCATCAACTTCGTTAATCAACTGCTTGAGAAGATAAACAGCTGGTTCTTTACCACGATATAATTTAATTGGTTTGGAAAAACTCGAATTGGTACAGCAAACTACTTTATAAGCTACTCCACACGGGATATGATTTTGAATTTTTCTTGTACTCGACTGGTTAGGATTATTTTCTACGCCAAGCACAGTCTGAAGTAAGCACTCGAAGTCGGCGTATACGACGAAAGGAATTTTTAGTTATGCTTATGATTGACAAACTGTAATAAATTATTATCTTTGGACGGCATCGTTATTCGTTGTATATTATTACAATACTGTAAATGTTTTTGTAATTTTTTATTGTCAGAGCAGCCGTGCAAACAGCAATAACATAAATACTTCTTATTTTTCTGTTTGTTATATTGTCTAAAAACAAGTCCGTTCAAATTTTTGATCCAAACGTAATGATTCTTATAAAACAGCAAGTTTATTGTTGATTGCGAAGTTTTTTTTCCTGAAATATACCTTGGATAAACATTTTCTTTTTCATCTAGTCCAAAACATTTATTAAAATATTATTTTGCTTTTCAAACTTTAGTATTTGATCTTCTGCAACTGGAAAGTCAATGCCATTAAAATTTAATTTTGACACGTGACTAAAATACTTGTCAACGCGATCAGCGTGTTTTTCTGCTGGAAACATAGCAGAAAGAATAGTCCACTGGAAACATCTGTTATCAAAGTATTTTACGTTTATGCAACATTTTTTATTTTTTATTTTTTGTGGTAGGTCAATATACGAACTACCGCGTAATACGTTATATTTCATTGTGTGAAATAAAATTTCAGTAATCATCTCAAACTTCCAACCCGAACCTAATTCTGTACATTCTTCTCCTTTTTTCCAAAATTTCCTGGTGTATTTCATCAGCAAGTGATGAAAGATCAGTTCCAAACAAAATACGTTTTGATTTTGCGTTGATGAAAGGGTCTGCAATTTCCTCGTCAGTCCCAAGTAGCTTTGAAAATATAATGTGATATTGCACTAGTATTTTCAAACCCTTATGTTTTTCAAGTTTACGTTTTACAGTTGATTCTAACAAATGATAAAGATTCGTCGCAGTAAATTTACCAGGACGACTTGTTTATCAAACCGATAGCTGTTATCAAATCCTGCAAAAGCAGTTGCTATTTTCACAGTTTCTCCTATAAGGCTCTTTTTGGCTATATCACGTAACTTCAGCATTATGATATTATGTAATATTATATCTCTAATTGATTGTGCGATCGATCTGCGCACGCGCCAGTTTGAACAATCAATTAGAGATATAAATTGCTTATAGTATAATGGCAAAAAAAAGTCTGACAAGCGCAAGCGAGCAAGAGTACTATTACGTTCACCCCAAGTACAACTCGTACGCGGGAAATATGTTAGGGTCGGTGATCCGAGTGAAATACCGACAACCGTTTGGTAAAGAAACACCAGCTAGTTATAAGATTAGTGTTAAAGGTGATAACGCTGAGCGAATTGAAATGTTTAGGAAAGATTTATTTACACTTTGTTTTGCGGAGACATAGCAGCTGGACAGCGAGTATATCATGCCAACGGAGCGGTTACTGATGATAACATTGAAAACTTACCTTTACGAAACGAATTTCAACCTCATCCCATGTTTGATCTTTACGAGGCGAATGATCTTGGAATTATTCGAAATATCCAAACTAAAAAAGTGCTAGGAAAAATAAATAACAGCGGTTATCTTAGAATAAATGTTAGAGGAACACTAACCGGTTAAGTTGGTTATTACAGTCATCGTTTTGTTCACGAAACGTTTAACGGACATATACCTAATGATTTGGTAATAGACCACGCCAACGGTGTTAAAACAGATAATCGTCTAGAAAACCTCGAACTTGTCACTCAGCAAGAAATAACAGACAAGGACGAGGCGGTGGTATTAATTTCAGATATCCTAAACCTGTCATTGCGGTAAATCTGGAAACAGATGAGGAACTATAATTTCCTTCGATGACAACTGCTGCAAGACACTGCAACATAAATTCTAAAACAATAAAATTTGTTGCAGACGGGATAACAAGATCAGCAACATCACAATCAACATTTGACCGAATCTTCTTCAAATATGACGATTAATTATATTTTCTAACTCAGCTTTGGTAAGACATTTATGGGCAAACGCAATAGCATCAGTTTTATCAAATTTCAACGTGAAAATTTTTGTCATTAAGTTTATTTTTCTCTCCCGCTGTTAGCAGAATTTTATTAGAATCACCTTTCATAACAATAACGTCAACACAGTTAGAATATCCTAACAAATATTTTCGCACTGCCTCCGCTAATTCTCGGTAATTTAATATATTAACTTTCTGATGATATTTTATCTCGTTAGACATTTTCTAATTATAAATTAGATAAAAATATATTATAATATGGACTTGATGAAACGACTTGCTGATATCTACGCTGATGATAATTTTACAGCAGGAGATGCTACAGTCACAATCGACTCGGTCGATTACACAGAGGACGACATTTTCTTTAACAACGATGATAAACGAAACTAGATTGTAGGTGTAGTTGATAAAACAAAATTACAGCAGACCGACAACTGGCAGATACAATGTAAAATATCATATCACAAAGAAAATTGTGAAATTTAATTTTTCATTAGATGCAAATCAGTCCTTTTGGAGACTCATAAAGCCCTTTTTAAACATTAGAATTCCAGACCGACAGAAGAATATAAAATTCGATTTTATATTTGTCAAGATATTTAATCTAATGACGATTTCTGTCGATCGAAGACGACATTTGATATCGTTATGTAAACCAATAAAATGTAAATCTGTCAAATGTAAGTACGAGAAAATCTACGAAAACATTATTTCATAATTTATTTGGTTGGAACCCAGCCGTTAAATTTATCGCTATAACCGCGTCACTTGAGAAGACTTTTATTATCTTTTTTCCTGATAACCTTTTCAATAACGTAAACATCTTGTTCAGTTTTTTGTAGTTCTTGTTCGTAAAAACTACCAATTGCAGGCTCACCTAATAAATCTTTCAGCGCGTATGTTACGGGTATTGTCATTAAAACTTTATCAACTACGAATATTTCTTCAGTCCAGTTTTGGGTAAATCCTTTCTCAAATACTATTTTTGTCAGAGAAATCCTAACTTTATCACCAACTTTAAATTTATGTCGCCGATACATGTTTTCACTTGCCAATATTGGATTTTTAATGGCATCATTTGGTGACATTTTTATTGATCTATGTTTTGCGTTATTGTATTTATCAACAATTTGTGAAAGATCGTCCATATACCTGTTTGTGTTTTTAGCTGTCAAATGTTTATGTATCAGCTCGTTTAGTGTGCGATTAAATCTTTCGACGACGACGCTTTTTCCCTCATTTCTTGTAACATATTTTTTTATGATATTTTGTTTTAAAAACTGTTCGAATTTTTTTATTAAAAAAGTCCGCTCCGTGATCGGTCCAAACTTTATTTGGGTTTTCTTTCTGTACTTGCTATTATTTGTTTTAACGCATCAGTCATCGATATTCCTGATTTATCCGAAACTGGTATACTAAACGCCTATTTACTAAAAACGTCAATAACGTTAAACAACTTTTTTTTAATATCATTGAACGTAGCAAGGTTTGACACATCAACTAAATATATCGCCCAGATATCATCAACGGCATTTGCGACAAAGTTACGTCGCGGAAACTTTTTTTTTAGGTTTATGCAATTCGGTTGCAAGATCATCATACAATTCTTTTCCAAGACCTAACTTATATTTTGTTCCAATCATTCCTTGAACTAACTTTCTATCAAATCGTTCTCGCATATTTGTAGGCTCCATGTCACGTAGTTCATCTAACGTTACCTTATCACAATCTGATTTTGAGTTCTCTACACGAGCGTTATCAGTACGCTCTATGCCACGATAACAGATATTATGACGCATTGCTATTGCATCAACTTGATTATAAGGATCATGTCCTGGTAATGGGTTATCGTTTTCGTCCAACCATTTGTCTAGTGGATTGTACGGCCCAGCGTATTTGTGGCCTGGTAATGTCCAACCTCCTTTTGGTTTCGGTAATTTTCCAATAAATTTGTGGATGTCAATGCCGCTGCCAATATCCTCGCGGCGATTGCATGATTGACAGTACGTAACAATTTTATCTTGTTCTATACAAAAATCTTTATCACAATCACAATTACATTTCATTTTATTTTATTTTTTAATCGTCCACAAACTATTTGTCACTATTATTATAACATCTGAAATTTGGTAGATTTTGGTCAATTATTTGTGTTTTCTGCCCAATTTCACCTGATTTTTAAGGGAAAATGGTTTTAAAAAATCAAAGAAAAAAGTCCGATTTCTTATTTTTTGCTGGTCAAACTTCAAGGGGGTTAAGGGAATATAACATTGGAAAATCAAAAAATCGATTTTTTAAAATGGTTTTTGTCCAATTGTCAGCGATTTTCCACAACTATTCAGAAATTTTAGGCAAAAAAGTCGATTTTTTTATTTTCCAATGTTAAATTCCCTTTAACCCGCTCGAGGTTTGACCTTCAAAAAATAAGAAATCGGACCAAAAAGTATTTACCTTTCGTCAATTAATCATCTACTAAAATACCCTTGTCACACATTCCAGGTCCAGTTGTCGATTTCAGAAACATACTTTTTTTTCTACCACAGATTGCATAAAAATACTTTTTAGCATTATCCTATTTTTTTCCGTTGTCTCATCCTTATTCACTGTTTTAGTTTTACATTTGAGACAGTATGTTGACATATTTCTTAGTTTAGATAAAATTAACTGCAATCTCATCATTTGCGTAAGAAGGTTCCTTGTCAAATTGTAAAATAAACTTCAAAAAGTCAGAATCACTGAGAGACATCTGTCGGATAAACATAATGCAATAATAACCACAGGCAGATGTTCCAACCGGCTGGAGTTGATTAGACGAGTAATTTATTTTTTAAAATTTTTTTAAAATTAATATTTTTATAAGTTCACTCGGAGGAAGTCCGAACGAATCAAAATAATTATTATCGCAGACAGTAACCCAGTGAGTGCCGGATCCATCATTGAAGTTTTGTATGTTTATGATACATGAACCACCTGCTGGTACATTATCTAATTCGTCTTTAAAATACACTCCACGAAATCCGACAACGTCATTCAATTTTTTAATTATATCAAAATTACTCAAAGCGACAGGCGTTGTCAACGGCGTCTGGTAACTGGTAGAGTCATTCCACGTCCTATCCCTAACAGATTTGGAATTAGACTGCCTGCTATCCCGCTAAAATCGGAGCGAAAGGAATAATTCCTCCTTGTATTGTTGCTCTCGACGACTTTGTCGTCCGCGCTCGATGACGTTTAGTTTTCTTGTTTTTAGATTTTGCTGCTTTGGCTGGCACTTTATTTGTTATTGTTACATAAAATTTGTTTGATTCCATCGCCTGATACAGCTTTTTTAGTTGCTCCAGATACTGCCCCTGACGCTGCTGCTAGTCCCAGTGTTCCTAGTACAGGTAGTATTCTTGGTATTGCGCTAGCTATTACAGAAAGTGCTGGTCCAAAAAATTCTGCCGTGTTTTCCCATCGCTGTTATTTGTGCAACAGACAGTTTGAGAACAAACGGTTTTCCTCGATCGAGTTTATTAATTTGCTGTTGCGTCAACATTACTTTAACTGCGGAGGCTTTGTCAGTCTCTGGGGATATCATTACAGAAACAGAATTACGTTTGGCAACCGCTGCTGATAATTTTTTAATTTGGCCTGGCGTTAGGCATATTTCTCTGGTTGTGTATTCCGTTTTCATTTTCCTTGATTATATTAAGGTTGTTAGATTAAACTTGGACAGTCATCCTTCCCTTGGTTGCATCAATTGTCAAAAATCTATCACTGACAACTAGCGCGTATACGTTATATTGTTCGGCTGGCAATACGTCAAGCGTCCAAGTAACTTCAATATCAACGGTAGATTCAATAACTCGTTCGGAATGTTTTGATATGTCAAAATAAACGATAGGATAAAGTGATCGAAATTCCTCTACTGATATCTGAGATCCACTGTCCGCGTTCTGATACTTTTGCATCGCCTCCATAAGGTACATGTATGGCCGAGAGATGTTTCTGGTGGCGTCCACGGCAAAATTGCATTCGATTGCACGTTCGGGATATTGTTTAGAATTTACTCTAACAAATATTCGTCTGACATCAGAGTTATCAAATACGGAGTTGTTCATTTCCTGATTATTACGACGTGCCTGTCGTTGAAATACAACGAACAAATCTCGAGGTAATTGTTCGCTTGACGTAGGTGTAATATGCCAGGTGTAATCGATTGCGTTAGGAATCGCTGTTTGGTAAATTTTATTTTCCTGAAAATATATCTTTTCGTGTAAGCGGTCAATAATGATTCGAGTTCCATCATTTTAGCTACAGACGGGACAACTCGTGGCATCCACAACGCTAATCTTTTCATAGCAAACTGACCTTCAGCAACACCAGCGGCGTGCACTATACAATCGTTTTCTGCACAAGATGTCATTCGCGAGGTTAAAGTAAATGTAGATCTAGACTACCTGTAAGAGCTAAAAATAACTTACATGGATTTGTAATATTACTCACTTGCAGGCGGGGCAACCGCTTAATTACTCTAGCGGAGAAATCGTTGCATGACAGAGTTATGCATCTAATACAATAGGGAGATAGTAAAATGTTATTTTTTGGCTAATTGTTTTGGAATACACCGATTTGTATATTTTATCCGCGACACGTTGTACTGAAGGTGTGACAATTCTTACGAATATGTAAATTAATTACTTGTATGTTAGTTTTAAATCTTTTTTATTTTAATTTGTTTCATTACATTTTAGTGTAATGATAATTTTCATTGGAATTAAATCTCTTTTTCGGAAAATTCACTTGACCCGCTTAGAGTGTAAGATTTCGTCAACACTATTTTTAGCTCACTCT
>JAECUM010073258.1:0-10423 GCA_016617855.1 Megalonaias nervosa | reverse complement strand
TGTATGTTCAGATGTACAAGTGGATTGGTTTGTTATTAGCGATACTTTTATCACAATATTGACCATATCATTCAAAGGAAGTTGGAGCAAAGTGCCTTTCCCTTGGATACAACAACCGGAGCCCACCCCGTTTGACCTGGGCAGACATCGGAACCACTACGAGTCCAACGCTGTACCAACTGAGCTACAGCGACTACAATACATAGACATGCCTATATGATAAATAAAAAAGGACAGAACTGATAGCCTTCTGAATGATAATTTGACTTTTACAAAGAAATGTGTATTTAACACAGTTTTATTCTGCACAGGTGTATCTATATTAGGAAAGCAAATTGGAATATGTCATTCCTTATTATGCCGTTGAAACTTCCCTGATTGACAGATACTGTTGAATGGACTGTGACTCGGACAAATATCTTGTGAAAAGTTCGGGTAAGATATATCATACAAGGTCGGGAAAGAATTGGCCGGAATTTAAGTAGGTGTGTAAAAACCAATGCTCATAGGTGCTAGCTTGACTCGACACTGATCGATATAAATTGAAGTACTATGAGAGACGACGATCAAATAAGGGATCAATCGTTCACGGTTAGCCACAGAAATAATTCCGAGTTAGTGTGGTACTTCACTGTCGGTGACAGACGAATCAGGTAAGGTATTTTAGCAATGAAGGAGTTTATTGCCTTCGCACGTTAATTTAAGAATATTGAGCTTAAGAATACGGGCCGATAATCTTCTATGTTATCGTACATCACAAATCCTAAATGATGGACATCACGGATTTTAACATTCTTCATTTACTCTTTTCGACAGTCAATTGTGAGTTTCCATAAATTGATCTCATCACTGAATTGGCAACTGAATTGGGATTTCATGCATTTCGCGTTTGAATCATTAAATTTATATGTCATGAATTATCAATGATAGATTTTCTGACGGGAAAGGATACAACGACAATATTTTGAATCAAGTTTGTTTGGGTGGTCTCATTCATTGGAAACATGCCATAAATATTGGAAAGATAACTAGTTCTATTGTATATATCTAAAAAGTTATCTAGCTTAAATTACATATTTTATCCTTTACTATGTTGCACGACAAAAATCTTGGGTTTTGCTTTTGATATTCATCTGGAGTTTTAAGTCAAACACATATCCAAACCTGAGCGAAACGTAAATCTGTAATAATTAATTTCTATGTTCTCTAAATTCCTTTAACTTTTCGTGCTTCTAAAATACCATATTAAAAGCTGCTTTTGCAATTTATGCATATTATTCATTGGTATTAGTTTTAGTTCAAGCGTAAATATATTGAAAAAAAATACACAACATATCAAATACTTTACGTTTCGGAAAGCCCTTGAAGTTTGACATCTGGAAAAGTCCGAAGTATTCTTGTATGATTTTTTAAAAGTTATTTGGGTTTTTTAGGGTTTGACATAATTTTTTCAGCACATCATAGACTATATACGGCGGCCATTAAAACATTTGGTGGAAGAGGAACCCAGAAAGTCCCTGGGAAGTACCAGCGACCCACGGGAAGCTATTGGCAAGCCTTCTTACATACCCACGTTGGTCAAGTCGAGACCCACACGGACAGATGTGAGATTGAGTGACCTGTAAAGGCGAGCACCTTAGATCACTCGGCCACCCGTGGCTCCTTATAACTTGTATAAATTCTTGTTTATTTGATTCAAGGTTTAACACATACCGTATTGTTGTTTTCAGTCTGTGAGAACCATTACTTATTGGTGTGCCTCAGAGACACAACAACATTTTGGTTTATAGGGCAAAACCCGCTTTTCATTTCTTTATTCTTTTCTTCTTTTATTGCCCCCACCGCCCCAACCACCGGCACTTCTGAGCCATTATGCGTTCAAATATTGTTATAAGGGTGACCTCTACGAATTATAAGAGCTGGATCCATAAGATAGAAGATTGCCATGATATATGGTATTTCTTATATAGAGGTTATATCTTGCGGAATAGGTATCTTATTTTCATGAAGCTAGCTTACAATTTAAACATATCCACTGGAGATCACCGCTGCATTTACGAAAAAGAAGACATTTGAATCATCAATTTTGTTTAAATATTTTTATATTATTTAATAGGCAGGCTGCGAGGAATGCATTAATTCATAAATAAAAAAAATGAGTTCGATCCAATTACAATTCTGGATAAAATTCATGATGCATTATCGTGATTTTGTATGCAAAGAAATGTACCATTCGATTTTTCTTATGGTCGTAGTGTTACAGTTAATAGGAACACAAATAATACGTTCAGCTTGTTATATCATTACCAGGATACCGTGACTTTACACGATTATGTGATTTGCTACTCCAGTTGTGCACGCATGATTATATGAGGTTTAAAGAGAACAAAGTATCATCTGTGGTGAGTAAATACAAGGTATTTTGAAATTAAAGCAATTTTACGTTTTCGCAAAATGAATAAAAAAATGCAGTCTCATGGCTGTGTGTTTGTGTGAGGGGGACAGGCCCAACTGGGTCCCAAACCTTCCGTCAAACACATTTTTGGTACTGGGAGTAACCTCCAGATTTAAGTTTCGCGGGGGCACGGAATTTCTTGCTACGACACTAGTGGTATATTTATATTGCTTTTTTCAGACCTGTCTGCTTCTGTTCCAGTGTCGTGTTCTCTTCATATCGTATGGATTATCACAAACAGTATTTTATTATATTTAATCTCCTATAGGGCTGTCAATATGCAACCCTTTAATACGGCTGGGGATCAATTTTACAATCTGAAGGTTAACAAATTGGGACTTAACAATCGCTGATCACGCATAGCAACCGGCATGGAGACCGTGCAATTGCCAAAGAAACCTCAACATTTTAGTAAAGCGACCATACTTAATAGGGCTGAAACGGATAGTTAATTCCTTAACCGATGACGCGTAATACGCTAACCGAGCAGTAACATATTCATCGCGATCAGAAACACCTCATGTACATGACGTAAACTGACAAAAGTTACATGATCAAGTTCCAGGTTTCTAACATCTAGTGAAAATATATAAAACGTGTTGCTGACGTTTGGGCGAGAATTTCAAACAGGTCTCCCTAAAACGTCCTTTGTACTGAATTTGTGTGTCGCTGGCGGTAAAATGACTTAAAACGCAATTCCGAAAACCGCGTCCATAGAAGAAACAGGGTTCGTGTGTTTGTGAATGTGTGTAAGTACGTGTTTTCATAAAGAATGAGTGAAGATGATATCACTATTATTCTTATCATAGAACGGCTGTTGGTAACATCTGTGGCAGATGTATTCCAATGTTTGATTTCAGTCTTAGAGCTTGTTCAGCTTGCTAAATATGCTTGCATGTATTACATTGATAGGGATATTGGTTAACCGGTTACCAAATTTAGTAACTGGTTACCGCTAATACTCGAGCTATGAACGGATATCCGAATAATCGTTACAGACTTAATATTTAGCCATGTTAAAACACGATAGAACAATTTTTCATTCATAGATAAAACCTTACATTACAATGCATAAAATGCGTTGGACAGTAAGAAACGTCCATTAGTAACCTCAAAACGTATTATTTTAACAGATATGCAGAATATATTGTAGTAAAACGGTGAATACTATCTAATTCTCTCTCTCTCTCTCTCTCTCTCTCTCTCTCTCTCTCACACACACACACACACACACACACACACACACACACACTAAAATATCGCTTAGTGTCGTTAGGGGTGTGGGATGGTGGGCGGTGGTGGTGAGCGTAAACATATAGGTAAGAGGTCGGTGGAACGGAAAGCCCTCTGAAGCTCCTTTATTTTAAACGTTCCAGGGCATAATTTTACTGTTATTCTCACTTAGTAAACATATTTTATATTAAAAACTTGCTCATTATAAACGGACTCCTTCTGAGACAAGATAATTCCTTTTAGTGTACCAGAAAGGGGTTATTAAATCGATGTACAAACCCGCCATTACTATGTAATTCAGTAACTTCTTAGAGAAGATGACATTCAAGAAGTTTTACCACATTAACAACAGTTGGTGAAAAGGCTTAAATAAGAAAAATAACATTTGAAATTTCTACTGAAAATGCAATTTAAAAAATAAAAAATGTCTTCCTTGTAAACAGTGTCATGCTTCATGCTGCCTAGGCCGATAAATCACACTTATAATGATAATGACTGGCGGTTTAAGGGCTGATATCGCCTATTTGTTAAAACCTGCAAAAATCTGCTGCCAATTGCCAATTTTGTCTGCGCACATTGGTGTACATTTTATACACTTCCAAGTATTTCTCGCGGCTGTTGAGCTACCGTCGGCTGAACGGTTCTTTGGCGATGTGTCCATAATATTTCTAGATCAAATCATATGTTTAGCGACTTGTAAATCCATGTGGAATTGCACAATCCTATGTCCTGTCACCGTTTTGAATTTAGCGTTAGACATGGCTATTACCCTAAACCGGTAAGTGTGTAAATTGTAAGCAGGTGTGTTTCGAAGACATTATCATGCATCAAAATTGCACATTTGAAGGAATAAGTGGTAAGAGACCTACGTATCGCCCATTAGTATAAACACAGATTATGGGGGATGATTTATCGGACTACATGCTACCATTTTTTGCATCAACGGAAAAGGACTGTTATAAAAGAATGAAGGATATTTTGTAAAGCATCTACACAAGTAAGTATTTAGACTTTCTTTGTAATGAGATTGTATCTTTGTCTGGATCGATTGGCACTGGTATTTGTTCTTATTTATCAATACAATTTATTATAGTCGTACATTAAAGTCAGCCGTTGATTAAATTAGGTATGTTTACTTTTTTGTGTCTGAAGGCGTTAATCAATTCTTAGGTCTATATAGAGCAATCCAAAACAAATAACTGTTATTCCTAAACACTGTGTTTTACAAGAGTTTCAGCCTGAGATATCGCTGCGTCCACATCAAGTATAAAAAGATGTGCAAGCTATAAAGAATCAGATAGATACGCAAAATTTTAAATAAGAATATCGGTAAATACACAGAGAGTGCAGTCTTTGTGAGAAAATGCTGATTTCAAATCTTTCCACATTATGTAAGGAATGCTTGATTAATGATCAATCGAGAAAATTCCCCATCATTTTCCCTTCTGTCTATTATTTTTTACATTAATTATCTGTGCAAAATATGTACTTACCTAATTACATATGAATGTATGTACTTATGAATGCTTATGCGTATGTACGTATATAGGTATGCATCTATCTAAAATCTTCTCAGCTTAGATGAGATCCTAAATCTTCTCAACTTAGACGAGATCCTTAAAGTTTTAACACACTATTCCTTTTTATTTCCACTTACGCACCTGTATAGCACGGCTTTGGTCACTGAAATACATATACTATTTTAGGTCGTGAATAACTCATCATCGCCCGAAGAGATCAATCTTATAACAGATTATCAGAGTGAGCAGAGTATCCATATTACGAATTATACGTCTTGATAAGAGCAAATATAATGGGAATGATCCTTTTCACGCCTTTGTCCTGGTGTACTTGAGGTGTTGGATTTCCTTACGTCTAGGGAGATGCGGTAGCGTTGTTGGTAGAGTGATGGTCTCGTAATCCAAGGATAGCAGGTTCGATACCTGCAGAGGCCATTCCGGGTTGGCTGCTTCGGTGTGCCCTTGGAAAAGGCAATTAGCTCCCATTTCCTTGGACATGATATAGCCAAGTTAGTGTTAGAAAATCATGAAACAAAAACCGTAATTAGTTGTTTGGTTTGCCGAACTGCCCCAAGAAGCAATCGCATATGGTTTATTGATATTTCTGAGAGTTATTCCTAAAAACTTTATATTGTTTTCGAGCCCAAAGATAATAATATACATCCACATTCGTGTCTGCGGTAAATCGTTTAAGTGGACGATTTTATGTTTCCCTTACTTTGTCGCCATATATGTAATTTTTGACACAACATTGTCAATACTACGATATGATGTAAAGATACAAAAGATACGTCGATGACTGAGGATGAATACTTGTTGGAGATGTCAAAGCATTTAGTCGAAGTCAGGTTTGTTTGAAACCCAATGTCAGCTTATAAATGTATGTAGATGTAAAATCAAAGATAACAACCTATTTTATCTTCCTGTTTCAAAACACTACAAACTAACAGCAATATTATCGTATGCTCGTTAAACCTTAAGTACCAACCCGATTATTATGGATTGGGGTGGTGCAGTATGGTATACAGTGTAAGATCCAGCTTTGAAGCCTCCGTTTTCTGGAGCAAAATATATCCTCAGGTATTCGTATCTTATTTGTAAATGTTTGTGGATGAGCGATCCATACTGTATTATGTGATGGAAGGAGTGTGATGTTTTCGTGTAGATTTGTGTATTTCAAAGTGGAGTCCTAGCCAAGTATATAAAGTTTCATCGCTCGTCTAAAACGTTAGCTCGTATTTTGACCGGGGTATAGGAGGATCAGCAATGTAATAGTCCACGGATACTATCTACTTCTTCCACGTTCTAGTTGAGATTCGTCTTCATCTCAATCGTTCACAAGTTTGTTAGCAATAAAGAAATACAGTTTGCAAGGCAACCGTACCATTTACTTCATGCGGAATACGAATGAGAACACACACACACACACACACACACACACACATACATATATATATATATATATATATATATATATATATATATATATATATATATATATATATATATATATATATATATATATATATATATATATATTCCCTCTCCACTTTAATAATCGTCATTTTTCTCTGTTTCAGATTAGGTATGGAACTTATAGACCCTAACGCAAGTAAGGAGAGCGCCATGCACGCTCTCACATGGTGTGTAAATATGGGCCATCTTGACGTCCTTCAAGCGTTACTAAAGACTCATTTTTCTGACTGCAAGCTTTCTGACATGGGCGATAGGTGCGCTGATGTCTTGATGTGTGCCGTCAGGGACGGTACGTCTGATATCCTGTCTGAGCTACTTCCGTACGTCGACGACGTCTTCTTATGTGAGACAAAGGAGCAAAATAAAACGTACGTTACGAAGATGTTGTGTCTTGCAGTTGAGAAGGGTGAGAAAGAAAAAGTTGAGATTTTGGCGAAGAAAAATGCTGACGTAAATGCCTTTTACCATGGGAAGCCATTGCTTCATCTGTCTTTAGCTCTTGGAAATGTGGACATAGCCAAGGTGCTCGTTGAAGCTGGGGCCTCCGTGAATACGACTGACAAGAGAGGGGAATGTGCTATCATCCCAGCTATATGTTCTTCAATAGAGAATAAGGTAGGCATGCTCATTATAAATATTGCGAGACCCACCCCACCTACTGCCAGTGTATGTGCGTATGAACTATCTTTCACATTGGGTATTCGAAGAATATTGGCACTGATGACCTTATCAAGATGCCGAGTTTTCTTTACAACAGGCTTGTGGAGTTCTTAGTTTCATGCACATAAACGTATACATAAGTTTAATGCAAGTATGTGCTTATGAAATTTGATTGATCTTTTCTGAGTCAGCCATAATGTTTAAGTCTTCAAATTACCCGAGTTTGAAGTAAGTCGTATAGTACGTAGTCTATTCGCGTTTAGTGTTATGGCTTATGTTAGATCCATTTGGCGATAGACTTAAAAATCAATCATTCTCAAGAATTAGCGAAACGACTCTTCCAGCTGTAATTACCGTCCCTTTCAGGTATTCCCTACCTTCCCCAGTACAGGTCCTGGAATAAAACATCGAAATAGTTGTCACAGTTCAGGGTTCAATCATTTAACACAGAGATATTGCACTGAGAAATAAAGCTCAAATCTGCTATTTAAGTTCAAGGGATACATTAGATTCATGATTATGCCTATATCGAGACTTTAATGTGGCTATCCAACAGTGCGTGACTCTCTCTTTAATGGATGATGTGTCATATAATGAAATTCTTATTTTAATGGTCTGTGTAATTTTTTATGGATTGGCGACTTTTTGCCACAAGTAATAAATTATTGGTGTCAGTAAGTTTGTTTTATAATTCTTGAGTGCTATGGATTGTTTTTATCAATAACTAACATCTTCCTTTCATTTACCTGTATTTTTCGTTCCTTTCTTTTGAAGTTCAATGTAAAACCAAAGTGCAAATGGCAGTTTGATTATCCATTTCATTCTCTATAGTACACGGCAGTACTAATAAGAATTTACAACAAACTATTAAGAATCCATGACAGCTGTTGAAAATTTATTAGAAACTATTAAGAATTTATGAGAAAGCATCAAGAAAATATAGCAAACTATTAAGAGTTCATGACAAAAATTATTAAGCTTCCGAACTACCAATAATGCACAAATATAACAATAGCTGTATAAAGATCCAATCTCATAATCACCTTTCAAGAACAGAATGATATTTGCCTCATCCTTGGGAAATGCAATATGAAACCTCGGATACTCGTTATGTCTGCAGTTCAAAACTGCACTTAATAGGTGAGGTACATATGAGATCTTGACTTTGTTCATGTCGTCAACATATATGATAGCATTTTCAGCTATACTACTGACCTTGTAAAGAATTATTTTTCACCTTTTTTATAAAGTTATTGTAACGAAGTGGAAGCAGTCAAACAGGCCGATGACTGGCGAAGATTATAGTCATTAATAACGACTTTGGGAGAAAGTAAAAAAAAGGAAATATAGATCCTACATTGGGAATGAGAACTAATTCCTTGTGTTACTCTTATATTAAAATAATGTCAAATTTGTCCAAAACGAATGCCACAGTACACCTGGACAGCATTCATAGTGTCCTGCTGTTCGTACGATACTGATCAGGACTACAGAAAAAAGGTTAAATTTTGTGTTACCATATAAAGCGCTTCGCATAAACCAAATTCGATCTAGTGAAAAAGACACCATTGAAGGCGCCTTCTAGGATTTACAGTTTCATGACGGTATATTAGTTTTATATCGTATATTATTTCATAATCCAAGCTTTTCCTTTCGCAGTATTGCCTCTTGTAGAGCTTATGTCAAGAGAAACGAATGAGTAGCAATACTAGTAACTATCATTGGTAGCAATAAGCAACATGAGTATGAACAGCGTTAAGTAACACGAATATCAGTAAATAACATGAGTAACAATAAATAAAAATGAATAGCAATACGTAACATGAGCAGCAATAAGTAACACGAATAGCAACGGGTAACATGAGTAGGAATAGCAATAAGTTACATGAATAGCAATGCGTAGCATAAATAGCAATAAGTAATATAAATAGCAATAAGTCACTCGAATAGCAATAAGTAACATAAGTAGCAATAGGAAATACGAATATCAACTTGTAGCACGAGTAGCAATAATTAATAAGTAACATTGCTTTGAAAATAACTGGGCAAATCCTGTAGACAGAAGATGACCTGGAAATTTTGTCGTTGTTTATCTAATTCTGACTCCTCAAACGAGTCGTTTCGTTTAACATTGATGTTTCTGTCATAAAAGTGAACAGCAGTCAAACACGCTTTCGTGTTTTCGATATAAAATGTTGACAAAAGTACAAGCTTATTCATATTTGCAGGAGAAAGTGGTCCGTTGGTTGATAAAAAATGGGACAGACATTAAACATACGGCCCTCTCTGGAAAGAAGCCTATCCATGTAGCTGCAGCACATTCAGCAACCGTTGTCAAGGAATTAGCAGACGCTGGATGCGACGTCAACGAACCCGATGGCGTCATTAACGATACTCCACTTCATATTGCCTGCTCAAGATGTTGTTCAGAAACAGTTACTCAATTAATTAGGTACGGTGCAAAGTTTAATATTATAAACAATCACGGAGAAACCCCACTTGAAAAACTCTTGAAATTTGCCCAGGACCATCACAGTTCCTTCACAAAAGCGCGCATTGATCTTGCCAAAAGACTTATAAAGATTGGATTCCGAGTTTTTCCTCACAATCAAAAAACACAATCGAGGACGAAGCGAGGAAGGAACAAGCTGCATGATCTTTATCTACAGATTTTGAAATCAACCGACTCTATGATGTCACTCCAGAGCATATGTCGGTCTTACGTAATAAACAGGCTACATGGTACAGAGGTTCCGGAGCTAATCCAAACCCTTGACATTCCTAGGCACTTGAAATTCTACCTCCTGTTCAAAGGCGAAAAAATTTGATTTTTTTTAATGCGAAACAAACATCCGTTTTTATTTATCTTGTTAGATTATTTATTGAGAATTTGCAGTTCCGGTGTGAAATGTATTCGATATTTTACTCTAGTCATATAATGATGAAGTGTTTTATGTGAAATATGTTTTATTGAACTGTTTGATTTTTTTTAAACTGGAGAATGACGTATTGATATTAGAAATTAATAAATTGTGAATTACTGAGGAAACGGAGAAAGCATACACACCGGATTATCGTG
>JAECUM010073256.1:0-20312 GCA_016617855.1 Megalonaias nervosa | reverse complement strand
TTCTTCAATAACAACCAATCAAGAAATGTTTTTAGTGTTTCTAACGATACCGTGCATATCTCGTCCCATATAATATACTTGGGTATATATTTTTCACCCATCCGCGATGGGGTCCATGTATCTCCGCACCATCTAAAGAAACTATGATATGTACATGATTTTACTCCTGGTTCTTTTATTTCTCTAGCAAGTTTATGTGTAGGTGTCAAAACAATTATATCTGAGTTATTATTCATAAATAAGTTAATCGCACGAGTTGTTTTACCTGAACCACCACACCCATTAAGATAAACGGTCTTATGTCTAGCCACAGGATCGTACACAGATGGTGCAGATGATTTTGATATTTGATTATTATTTTTGTAATATATTTCCTTGATTTCAACGTCGGCAGATTCAGAATAACTAAGTATATTTTCTTGTTTTATCCTCCATACCCCCCATTCACCATTACCGAGTTTTAATAAATCTTTATATTTTTTGTGTATATAAAATGAATCCGTAGCAACTCTAACAGCGTAACGAGGAAATCTATTTATCATCGACAATAGATTTATCGAAACATAAGCTAACATCGAAGATCTTAAATGAGTAAATTGTGGTGAGTCGCCATCAAGATAGCTCACAATGGTACCTAGTTTTGTTCCATCTGATAAATAAGCATTACATCGGTTTATAAATGTGTTTTTCTCCGTTGTATCAGCGATTATAAAATCTAGTTCAGCATCGTCCATAATCAATCTTGTACATGCCGTTTATGATCGTATGAACCTCCTTGAGTAAACTTACCGATTATCTTTCTACCAAGATCTTTTGCAAGTTTTTCATCATGTTCATTCCTGGCATCATCGATATTAAATCTGTCCGGTTCTGGTAACCAAACTTGTTTCTGTGAACTATACGATATAATCGCTTCAGTTACTCTCAACGATATTAAAAATCCAGCATCAAGCATATATCGCAATAGTACTATCGGAACCCAACATTCGCTCTGAAAAATGTTTTCCGAACCAAATATAAGTAATCGCATGGAGATCTTCTCTAAACTCGAATGATTCTACGTGAGCAAATCCTGTTAAGTCAAAATCTGGTAAGGATCCGTTTATTGCAACCCTGGTCATGTCATGTGTAGGATGTCCGAATCTCTTAAAGTATTTAGAACATGCTCCATATCCAAGAAAACTCCCAGGATAACATGCTACCATATCAACCGAGATAACATCACTATAATCGTATTTGGTGTTCCATAATCCACCGTGCCCATATTCTATACAACTTTTCTTGACATCTTCAAGAAATTCCGATCGTGTCGTTTTCCATGAATTTTTCTCCTGAGCGAAATGAGCAGCGACTGACGGAACAGTAAAACAGTTATTCAGTAATTGTCTAACTATGACATCATCAGAGGTATATTTCAGTGCAAGATGTTCCATTTCCTCATGGAGAGATTCTGTACGATAAATATCACCGTTAGGTCGTACAAATTGATCGTAATGATCATATTCCGAACTCTGAAATAACCAAACAGAAACAGGATCGGTTTTACTAATATTTTTAATAAAATCAAAGATATCACCGTCATAAAATTTAACCGTTCTATCTCGTGGAAATATTGTTACTGCAGCAGTCCATGCGTGCGCGTTATGATCAATAATATCTATCGGAGCTTCCATTTTTTATATATTTCGGTTTGTACAAAATCTCTCCGGTTAATGTTTTTACTGCTATTGGAAATCTTAATTTCTTCTCTAGCTCAGCAACGTCGCTGATAGACGCTCCGGTATCTTTAACCGACTCTGCCCACGTATTTATTTTTTTACGTCTTAAATCCGTTAAAACATTACTACGTATCGCGTTTGTAAAGTGTTCTGTAACTCGCTCAGCTACGCAGTTTATCCTTGACGAATTCAAGGATGACAATCTCATCGGTTTGAGATCCCCAACATTAGGTTTATTATTCAGCGGAAATATTCCATAGACAACCGCAGTTACAGGGTACGATCGCTCATAATACGGTTTATCTATACCAGTTAGTATTCCTGGTTTGGATTTATTACTCAAGAAGATATTATTTCCTGACTGCACGCGGACGGGATCGCGCTTGTCACGAATAATCCAAATATCTTCTTCTGTATTTACAATAAATTTTATTAAAATAAAATATTTTTGATTATCAAGGTGGTTAATGATTACTCTTCCTCGTTTGTCATTCATCGTATTAGAAACATTTCCAATTCTGAATGTTGACCATGCATGAACTGCACCATCGTCACGAAATTCCTTCTTGGCCTCACGGATACGTTTAGTTACATCTTTATTAGTTAAAGCTAGATCTTGCATCGAAATACTAAATTTATACTCGGGTAGTCTGTCAAGATCGAATCTGGTTGCGTAGGGTTTAATCACGGATAATTCTTCCATATTATAATTAGGACAAAATATATATTTAATTGAATATTAATCTTTTGTATATGATTCAACCAAATCATTGCAACTGGTTAAAAATCGGTTATACGTCTCCGTGTAACAGAGCATGTATGAATGAATACTGTAGTTATCATATGCAATGCGTCAGAAATGGAAGTCTAGGACCAAAACCGTGTGTGGTATGTAGTGCTGGAGTGCGAGGAAAGGCTCACCTGTGTGCGCAATGCGGTGGTAAAAAATATAGAGAGCTGAAACGATATTACGATAAAAAAATATAACACTGATTCTCTTATAAAGACCGAAGAAGATTATCTGGCTAGATTTTCAAAAAACAATGATTTAAACAAATAGTATTATATATATAAATGGAGCAAAATGAGTTTGTGTCACATCCAATCATTACCAATTATGAAGCATCTCGAGAAGGTGTGATTAGAAACTGCAGATTGAAAAAACCAGTCGGTAGTATTGATAATACTGGTTATCTTAGATTTACTACTGATGGCAAGAAAAAAAGATATTTATCACATATATTTACCTACGAGTGTTATTTTGGACTGATCAAAGATGGGTATGTGGTGGATCACATTAACGGCGATAAACTTGACAATTCACTTGGAAATCTACGAGTTACTACACAGAGTCAAAATTGTAAATCCGGAAACACAGGAAGGTGTAAATTATACGGAAAGAGAGCTATTAAATCCGTAAATACAGAGACTGGGGAAGAAATTAGTTTTGAATCAATTAATTCTGCTAGTAAATACTTTGACATAGTACCACAATCGGTACAACACGTGGCAGAAAATATACAGAAATCTTCCTTTTCCAAAAGATTTGCACAAAAAATAAGATTTCAATACGTTTAGTCTACCGTATTTTTAATGTTACCAAATGATTAAGCGCTCCGTCAAGCATAATGATAAATATCGTAGTTGTCCGCTTATACTAGATACGAGTTAATGTCAAAAGCTATCCTGATTGTCCATACTTTTTTTTGTAAAAACATTTCAGTGAATTTGGTTATGTATCTCAAGTACTGCAAATAAAAATAATTTTATTTAATTTTTTTTTTATTTCGTTGATTTTGTTTTGAAAACCGCGTTTTTTGTTCGAAAATCTCGTTTTTTGCATGAAATATGACCAAAAATCAGTGAAAATCAGTCAGATTTTGACAAATTCTGAAGGTGAAACCCCCAGGAAGGTTAACGGGAATTAACATTAGGTTTTTGATTTATCGATCAAAAACTGGTTTTTTCCGGATTTTTATCGTAATTCGCTAGCAAAAAACTACACAATACGAGCAAAAGAACTGGAAAAAACCAGTTTTTGATCAACAAATTTAAAATCTAATGTTAATTCCCGTTAACCTTCCTGGGGTTTTGACCCAACGAAAACTAGCAAACTCAACGAAAAACTTTGCACAACAAGCACGGGCAATATTGTACTTGTCTATGATACCTACTGAAATATAATGGTTGGTTCTTTGATACAATATACTTGTCAATATCCATGTGTGTAGGTTGCATTATACTAAGCAGAATATGTTAGTTTTCCCAAGGATTTTGTTTAGCTATTATCACAGTCAATGGTCCATCATTATCGCTGTCATTTTCACTCGTATTTTCACTCGTATTTTCACTCGTATTTTCACAATGCTCTCTTAACTGTCTTATACGAAAGTTCATAATCTTTTTCTGTTCGTATTCATGAGATAATTCTAGCTTGATTTTGTCAATAGCGTTTGAGAGAGGCACAAACAACTTTACCTGATCATCAGTGACAGTTGCCAGTGACTTTAACATTCCTTGTTGGATAACTTTCATGAATTTATAATCAGCAGATAGCGTAAATCTGTTCTCGTTCTTTCGTTGTTGTAATGAGTCAAAATCACATAGAATCTTTTCAGCATTAAGATTGTCAGATACATTGATACCGTTATGTTGTAATTTTTTAATCGCAGACACAATGACATTGATATTTTCAAAATTCATTATATATAGAGTGTATATTTAATATAAAAATAAACAAAAATATACAGCGCGAGGTGATATTCGATCTACCATTCCGTAGTTGTATCAGATAAACCTAATGAGGTTCTTTGTTTAGACATTTACCCCCAAGAGAACCCCTAAATATCCGAAACCGAAACTTTAGAGGCTCAGAGGGCTGTCTGTACGTGTTATTTGTTTACCCCCGAAAGAATTTCTAAATATCCGTAACCGAAACTCTAGAAACTCAGAGGGTTGTTTATACACGTGTAGGTCTTATTTTAGTGACCAACCAGATTCTGTTTATTGCCTTACAAGAATTCCTAAATATCCGAAACGAAACTCTAGAAACTCAAAGGCTGATTGGTCTTTGTGACCTGGAACCTAGGTTTATTTTTAGTTTTGTGATGTGTCTTTTGGAATGGCCCTTGTGTGGGGTACCCCTTTAGTGAAGTCACAAGGTCACGACCTCATATCATCCCCCGCTGAATATTTTTGATGAGATGATATGATGATGATGTTGATGATGATATGATATGATGAAATGCCGTCTTCACGCCAGCACACCAACCCATAATGATCAACCAATGGGTGATTCACAAAAGTGAATCCACCACGTGTTGACGTAGTGGATTGGTGTACTCTGAAGACGGGGGGGCTGGAGCCCCCAATAGATTATAAATCTTGGCCTAAAATCGCCTCCCGCAGACAATTTGCCTTTCTCGGGTTTCGAACCATAGGCGCCAGGACGAGAGTTTCTATGCGCTATCAATTGAGCTATCGGACCTTGTTATAAATATATACTTAAAAAGTTAATATGTGTTTACCAATAACCTATTTCCTAAAATCTACAGCGTTCTTAACAAAAACCACAGTTTTCTGTGTAAAATGGGATTTTGTATTTCTAGTTTCCAAAAATATATATAATTCTGCATTAACACTGAGTCTATGCGTAAGCCGTTACCAAGAAGATTGATTTAGTCATAGCGTATTCTTAAAATAACTTTACGCGGTAATCGGCCACACAGATACACAGCCGTTATGGAATAATCAATAAGAGCTAATTATGCAGCCACAGCCTTCTAGACAATAGATTTCGATTAGCTGTGTGCACTATGAGAAATCTTCTGCGCGGATTTTATGTAAACAAAGAATACAGTATTATTATTTTTGTCAGTTACTGGTTGCCACATAGGGAAAGTTGCCGATTAGCATTGAATGAGACCGCAGGCAAGGTTATATTGACAAGTATATACTATACTGTATTGTATACCAACTATTATGTATCATAGACAAGCACTATGCATCCGGATATTTTTTTTTTGTTATGGTAACACATTATGATTTCACATACAGATTTATATTTAGTTCTTCATTTCTTGTGTCCAAAATGCGATTGTTTTGGTCTGTAAGTTTAAAGTGTATCCTTGATAATAACGGATTATGAACTCGCAGGTACACGGAGTTAATTGGCTCTGATACAATTAACCAGCGTGGGGGGGCTAAGGGACTGAAACTGTATAATATGTACCCTTGCTGGGCCTGGTTAGACTTAGAAAGATCTACCTGATAGCTACCTTCAATAATATCGCAAATAAGATTGACTGCAATTGTTGTTGTTATGTTTACAATGCCTGGCGATATATGACGTCCGGCACCAAAAGGGTTGTTATTGTGTTTTAGTATAACCGGTGGTGGGGCTATTTTTTCCATGATTCAATTACTCCCGGATAATATTCTTCAATAAGATCACTTAATGATTTCTTCATTTCAGCGTTATTTAAATCTGGTATAATAAATGTTTGTAAATCTTTTTCTGTTATTTTGTAATGATCAAGAAATAATTGTTTAAGTTTTGGACTTGTGTAAGGATTTCCATCGAGTTTAGTCACAGTGTTTATAATACTTCGATTGGCGATGTATAAATCGAGTAACATTCCATTTAAGTGTTTTATTGACTCGATTATTTGCTGCTTTACGTTATCGTTGTAATGTTGAGATAATGAAATAAGTAAACTTCTTAAATCATTAAATGTTTTATCGTATTCAGGCATAAGAGTATCTAAAAATTCTTTAAAAAATTCTTCATCAACAATATCTCTAGCACGCCGCGACCTGGGGTCTACGATAACCGCATTAAATGGTGATCTAGTTATCTTGGGAATTCTTTTACCGTCAAAATCGGTAAAGTAGTATGTATTGTTGTTTGAATCAAATTCAAATCCTATATATCTCCATGGATGTTTTTTTCGATATTCTGGATTTTTAATGAATTTTTCTTCACTCGTTTTAAATTCATTTTTAGTTGGTTCTGAAACTCCATTATAAATAGGTGCAACTTCAGGCCATCCTAACATTGATCTGATCGAACTCTGATGAATATCTACGAGGTAATCAGGAGAATTTATTTCAATCACCGCTGATAGTGTTGGTTCGTAAACAGTGATCGCTATTTTGGATTCTTTTCCTGTGATAGATTTAATTCTGCGTTGGAACTCATCATTAATCTGGTCTATTTGATAACTGCCCGTTGTAATTCCAACAACTTGCCAATCAGGACTTCCATCAGGTTTATTCTTATTCGCAAATACCAGTGAATTATTTGCTGGTTGTCCACCAAACGGTTTTGACCTGATATTTGGCCAACTATGATAAACTCGTAATTGTGCTAGCGCTATTCCCTTTGCTGGAATTGCAGTCGGAAAATTAACGCTAAATTCAAGATTGATTGAACTTAATGATATCAGAGCAGTTTTTGACGGCGTCGTATTAGCTACGATCTGCTGAAGTAATTCCCTGTCTGTCATTATTTAAAATACTCCGTATTTAATTATTATTTTAATAGAGCGGAAATTCAACCCTCCACTTTATCATTAGAATCCACTTTGAATGCCTCATGATAAGTTTCCATTATCGTTGCGAACTCCTCATCGGATATTTTACCATCGCTGAGGTACGCCGAAAGATACGATGATAGTTTAGAATAAGATGATGTTGCTGTGTGCAATTTCATTATGTACTCGTTTAGTTTATCATTTGTACACGTAGATATTTTCTTAGCGATAATACTGAAAATACCTGCGCATGTTGTTGCCGTGGAAACTATAATTGTTACAACTGCAGGCGCTGTCATCGTTATTGTTGATAGTAATAATCCAGTTCCAGCAATAACAGCAGAAACCGAATATACCATTATATCAATAACAACCATACGTCGCCGATATTTTTTTACCTTTATCGTGTAATCGTCGATGATATTTTTTAGTTTGGTTTGACACTCACATACTTGAGCGTATCTGTGACGTTGAACGTCGATAAATGACTCTTGAATCATTATACTTATCTAGATAACTAATTGAGGAGTTTCACATACAAATTCCAAGCACCACCAGTATAATGCTCTGGTTAATTTTTTATCAGATGCTTCCAGTAGAAATGTTTCTTCCGCATCTTTATTTATTATAACGGATACAACTCCAGAAAAAGTATCGATTGAATGACGCCATGGAAATGTAGTAAATATACTGAATTTTGCTATGCTAAATATAGACATCCTGTATACGTCAGTAATTTCTGCGGTGTGTTTGAGAGTATTATCTTGCAGTGTCCATACTCCTAACCCGGATGCTACTGTGTATACTACGTTGAAGATCTGCTTGTGAGGCATTCCAGCAAGTAACTTTGTTACTAGATTCGTTTTTTCAACGATATTAGGAATTCCACTAACAATATTGTTGATTTTCATGTTAATGTCGGTAAGTTTTATGTCAACGACTGGTGGATTTCCAAAAAAGTCATGAATAGATCTGTTTATATTTCTACGGAAATTCAGAAACGTTTGCACGTGATTTGTAAAATCAGTTCTAACAGCGGTAATTTCATCATTGACTGTCATTAATGATTTATTGCTATCATCGACGTATTTCTTCGTTGCAGCGTCAAAATCTGTTTCTGGTGTTCTGAGATTATTAATACCATTATTATTCATGTCGAGAAATGCACGCATTATACCACCGCGCACTGACACGTACTTGGATTCTTGATCATCGACGTATTTTTTTGTTGCTGCGTCTGTATCCGAGGTTGGGTTCATAAGATATGTAATTTTTCTTCCTGACATAATAATGTCACCGGTAAATACATCACCAGTTTTCTTAACATAGTCGTTAACCGATTTACCGGAGTCCTGTATTTTACCTTGATCAGTGAAAGTAACGATATTATTAACAACCGCGTTGGGAATTCTTACAAGTACATCTGGTAGTTGTATGTTACTCGTTTTTAATCGTCCTTGTTTGTCCTGAAAAACGACGACTTCATTTTGATCCACACTTGTGATATTTAATAAATCATCGATTTCATTTCTGAGCTGATCAAGAGTTGCATATTTAGATAAATCGACCTGCTGAGCTCTACCTGAGGATCTTCCATAAATATCTACCATTATATTTACTGATATATGTTTAAGTGTGATACCGTTTAGTAGTGAACGCGTGCACGACTTTATGAGGTGGCGCTGCTGATTTGATACAGCATCAAGCACGGCGAGGGTTTCACGACCGCATATTGGAGGATCAGTTAATTTTTGTGTTGGTAGCGTTGAATACCAGATTGGAATACTTTTATCGCCGGTAACATACTCTAAAAATTCTTTTGGTGGTGCTAATCCATACGAATCGAAATAAATAATTCCACGTGGATCAATTGCATATCCGACCCAGTGCGTGCCTGGACCAGAGTTTTTATCGAGATTAATGATACCGGTTTCAATATTGTTTGGTTTTTTTGGCAATTGATCGCGCATAAAAACACCTCTGAAGTTTTTTATTTTTAATTTTTTAGCAGCATTAAGTAAATCAAAATTGGACATGGGTGATATTAGTAAACTGTCCCGGGAAGTCTTAGACCCTTTCCGTACCACGAATACGGGGTTCCTGGTAGTCTTAGACCCTTTCCGTACCACGAATACGGGGTTCCTGGTAGTCTTAGACCTTTTCCCTTTTTTTTGATTCCTTGTCTGGTTGCTTTCTTTAATGCCATTCCAGCAGCTGTTCCAACAGCACCTAGCGCAGCTGCTTTTGCAACAGCTGGGGCTGCAGCTGCTATTAAAGCTGGTATAGCTGCGAGAAGTGGAAATATACCACCCGTCTTAGCAATATCTTTGATGGCGCCCGCAGAAAGATTAAGTTTTATACCTTTATTTGATTTTTTAGCGTCATTGAAGTTTTTGAACTGACGCTCGGTCAACGATAATTTATTTGAATCGCTCATCTGTTCTCGCTTTAGCGATATTTTTATTCCACAGTTATTTTTTGATGCTGATTGCAGCTTTTTTCATCTGACCAGGAGTCAGACTCACACTAACGTGATGATATGGCATTATTAATATTATGAACGATCTAATTACATGTTTTCTACTGGAGCATCAATAACTCTCATTCGTCCACCAACACCTTCGAGTAACATCGATTTATCGCCGAGTATAACTGCGATTGCTCTATAATTTGCAATAACTCCTCGATTCACACGAGCTCGAAAATGAATATCAACTACTGATTGTCTGGTTAAATCTAAATGTTCTAGTGAAAAGTAATAAATCGGATACAGCGCTGTAAAATCTAGCTGCGATATTTGTAAACCAGTATCAATATTTTGATCACGTCCCATGAATGTAATTAATCGATGATATGCACGTGCTACATGATTTTGATCGAAATTCAGTAATATATCCTCGGATGGTTCTTGGTGTCCATTTATCCTTAATGAAACCTCAGAAACACCGAGTTTATCAAATATCATTATACTTTGTGTCTGATTATTTACTCGTGCATTATTTTGAAGCGCAATAAATATATGTCTTGGTGCAGAAACACCTTGCTGAGAAGCTATTTGCCATGTGAATAGACCATTAATTGCACTTTGAGTAGAATCTGTGGTCATCGTTAACCATGATAACATTGATTTACCACCTTGACTCATAAAAGATAGTAACCGATCTTCTTCAGATATTGTTGGAGTCATCACTGGCATCCACAGGGAAAGTTTTGTTAGTACTACTTTACCATGAAGTGCCCTAGTTGCATTATCATCAGCTCCCTCAACGTGCCACATTGCATCATTATCATCGCTTTTTCGCACAAGTACAACCGTATGTTTGGCTCCAAAAATGACTTTTCTGACATTTCTGCAGAATCCAAATATGTGTGACAGTGGAATTGCACATGAAAACATTCTATCTTTCAACATTGATTTACGTGATGCAAATCCTAAGTTGAAATCTGGATTTGGGAAAGGTAGATCTTCAACAGCAGCAGCAACATGAGGAACAGCTCGATTATTGGGTTGTCGAAAAACCTGATTTCTACTGTCAGGGTGGTCAGAAGTATCTTTTGAGAACATCATTGATGGACCAGCTGATCTTGAGTAATCGTCGCTATATCTTGCAAGGCCAAGTATTGTTGTTGCAACGTCAACGTCTTTCTGGATTGATTCAATATTTTTTCCATCAATCATGTACGTAGCGCTGTCAAATAACGCCATAATACCATTATTAACAAAACCAAAAGCAACATTATTATCGTATTCAGTATCATCCGCTTTATAAATTTTACCTTCTACTTCAATCAATGCCTCAGCGGGTAGGAAATACCTACTTGTATCCTGAACCTGTAGTTCGATTCGTCCACGCTGATTTGGCAGTCGTGCGTCATAAGAATAATACTGATAATCATGCACAGACTCATCTTTGAGTATTGGTGCATCCATGTCAAACGCGGGGTCAGATATGCGCTTGAACATCTTTATTATTATCGTCTTCGTCTAACACGAAGACCACTTCGGGAAGTGAGACCACTTCCTGCTATTAGACTAGCGGTTATATTTTTTTCCTTTTCCGACATTGGTACATCAGCCAACTCCGCTAGTTTTTGATTAGCGGCTTGATTTATTATTTTACTGACATTTGCTGGCATCATTTCAGTGCTAGCCAATTTCACTGGTTGAGGTCGGACCGCTTGTGGTTTGCGTATTAATCGTGATAGTCTATCTTTGATTGCTGAGAATGCTTTGCTAGCAATATTACCAACAGCGCTTATACCTTTTTCACGAACAACATCAATAGCTTTCATTCCTAGTTGCTTTGCAATCGGTATTGCTTTTGGGGCTATTCTTCTAAACAGACCCTGAACAACATCACCTAGTCCATCTCCGTAGGTCGTTTTGTATACTGGTAATCGAGAGTTTATTACCCTGACCATGGTAGGTCCACGTTGAGTACCATGCACGATCATTTTGTTATTAAATGACTTTATCACTAATTGTATCTAATCACTATGGTAGTCATCAGCGATTTCATTAATGAGAGACCGATATACATTAATATCCATGATACCGCCTGTAAATAATCGTTTACAAATATCAGCTGCTTCATTGATGATTTCTGGGGAATTATTACCAGCTCGTTTTCTTCCAATGAGAATTTCTAGTCGATTAACGTCAGCTAGAACGTTATTGGGATAGGTAATAAGACCACTCCCTAAACCACATCCAGTTGCGCCAGGAGAGGTGTCTGACGGCCAATACTCTTCTTCTTCTTCAATTTTTGTTTGGATTGGTTGTTGCTGTGTTTGTGGTTTTGGAGATAGAATTGGTATTCGTGATTTTGGTGATCCTGGATAATCACGAAGTGATTGCTCAAGTGGTTTTGGTGGTGCTTTTTGTTTTGGTGGTGCTTTTTGTTGTTGATATTGTTGTTGATATTGTTGTTGTTGATATTGTTGTTGTTTTATTACTTGTTGTTGTTCTGGTGGTAATTGTATAAAGGAAATATAACTATCTATTGCATTGATATATTGTATATATCTTGGATCACTATTTCTAGCCTGATCAACGTCATAGTGTATGCGAAATATCCATTTGTACCAATTATCACGACTTATAGGTTTATCAGCATATTCAGATTTTAAAAACTGTTTTCGATTATTGAAATTTTGCACAGCAATCACAGCTAAATCTCCTGAACTTTTAATATTTTTAATATAAGCAATAGCATTTTCGATAAATTTGTCACTTATGTTAATTCTTTCTTCTTGTTCTGGTAGACGTTCCTTTATATCACCTATTTCAGCACGAGCTTGGTCTGCACCTTCAGGTTGATCTTCATCCTCAGGTATTTCCGGGACTGGCATCGCAGCAGCTATTTCGGCTGGAAGTTCACGTAAAATTTCTTTTGTTTTCTTAGTTCTTCTTGCTATTTTTCCAGTTGCTTCAGCGGTTTTCTCTAACACAGGTTGAATACCTTTAGTGGTCTCAGTGATAGGTTTAAATAATTTTTTTGTATCCTCCTCAAATTCAACTTGATATTTCTGACGCGATTGTAGTTGTTGCTTAACAGAATCAGGAACAGGTAGATATTTTTTAATTGCCTTTAGTCGCTCTCGAGCTAATTTAGCTGAGTGTGGTTCTCCAATACTCATTATTAATATAACAATGATGATTTAATTACAGCAGCAGGAAGGGTGAACGACAAAAATTGAGTGACCCGCGAGTAAACGAATCGCATAAAAATCTAAAAAAAATATGTCAACAAAAAGTAATGGAAATGAGCTAACCCAAACGATTTATTATCCGTTTTTCAAACTATATGGTAATAATAAAAGTTAGGAGGTTCGGTTTATGTTATTGACCTTTTTTTTCAGCCCCTGTAGGAACCTTTATTTTTTATAAATAAAGTCTCTGCAAAGTTGTAGGGTTCACCCTTCCTGCTGCTAAAGTTTTGTAAAATTCAACAAGTATATTTATTTCCATAGAATACAAAGTGAAAAATTAAAACAACTTACAGTATGGTGAATGAAATTCTAAATAGTCCTAAAAGTTCTTTCAAAAGTCGACAAGTAACGATTTAATTCAAAATTAGTTCCAGTTGTGTTCATAATGAAATCCAATCTATTGTGCTGATGATTATAAGCTTCGGGCTGCTGACACGATGCGTCATGGATAACATGCACCACCCAACGTATGCTTGGTTTTTCGATATATGATTGCAGTATAATCTTAAATTATAGTGCTGGTCCCAGTCAGACTTACTGAAACTTTACTTTCCATACATTTCATGTAATACCTCGTAATTTTGAATCTTAAGTCATCAATCCGGTTTGTTCTTCAGATCAGTGCATGTAGTACTACTTGATTTGGAAACTGAATTCATCATATAATACCACATTATTTAGAATCTAAATTCATCAGTCAGTTTTGTTGTCCAAATCATTTCATGTTATACTACAATATTTTTAAACTGAATTTATCACATAATACCGCATCATTTGGAATCTGAATTCATTTTTCCATTTTGGTCTTCAAACCATCTCTTTTAATTCCACTTAATTGGGAATTTGAATTCATCATTTTATTTGTTAGTTTAATCTGCTACAATGTTAGGTTGATAAATTAGACCAACAGGTAGGTGTCCGCTCTTGTTTTCTGACAACGGTCAGAAAAAAAATAAAAGAGAGGAGACCTACTTGTTGGTCTTGCTGATAAATCAGTCATTCACCCATGATGATATTAATTAGCGGTTTAAGGGATGATATCACCTATTCATTAAAACATGCCCAAATCTGCAGAAAATTTTGGCTGCACACACCGTTGTAGACCAACAAGTAGGTCTCCGTTTTTTTTTCTGACAGCTGTCAGAAGAAAAAGGGGAGACCTACTTGTTTGTCTAACACTGTTGTACATTTTATACACTTAACCAGTATTTCTCGCACCTGTGGAGGTGGCACTCTACAGTTTCATATTTTGCATAAGTTAGAATTTTAAAGAAAAAGAATTCCCCTGGGTTTCCTCACTAGTTATACTGGCTATTTAAAAAAGACCTTGTATATCTTAGGCATTGTTTAATGCCCTTTATTTTGGTGTATGATTGATGGGTGTAATATGGGTTATAGAGTATACAACTTGGCCTTACTCCAGATGTGCATCTTTCAAAAAAGTGCTAGCTCCACCTGTCATTTTCACTTCCTGAACTTCAGAGGAAAATTGTAAAAAAAAAAAAGAGCCGATAACTTTTTTTTACATTTTATATATTTGGTAATTCATTCATTACACTTTCAGAAGCTGGTATTGCCTAGTCTGGCAAAGTTCATTTTCCCTATTTAAATAGCTTCTACTGATTGTGTACTTTAGACAAATTCAGGCTGATTTTTGGAGCACAAAGGAGCAGTCATTTTAGTCAGCAGTGTGCTAAGATCATTTACAATTTCCAAAAGTACAATATCCAAAGAAATGTCAGTCACATTACATCAAAGTAGCATAGAGGTATGCCAACATTCTCTCAACTGTGCATGTTTTAAATGCAAACAACTTCACTTTACATATGTCACTCTCTCAAAAGTACATAAAAACTGGAGAGCACCCCCGAAGCTATCTTCGGCCGAAGGGTTCTTTTCCTGGCATGTACATTATATTTCCGGAGCAAATCCTATGCTTGGTGACTTGTAAATCCATGTGGAATAACACAACCCTCTGTTCTGTGGCCATTTTAAATTTCGCACTAGATATGGCTGTTACTGATTACCGGTACCTGTCTAAAGTGTACGCAGGTTTGTTCCGGAAAGATCAGCATGTAACATTTTTAATGCACAGGTGACATCAGGTCTCACTGGACAGTTTATCTGGTGAATTTTCATCCGACAATGACCTATTGCAGAAAAGTGATAATAATTTTACACTGAAGATACAAATAAAAGCAAACTAATGATTTTTGTAGAAAGCATGCATGTGAGATTTTGACTGCGGCAATCAGGTTCATTCCTTATACAACTGGTGGCTTTTATACTAAACCAACACTGCCACCAACCCCTCTTTTTTACATTCATTTTTGACAGCAAAGAGCTATTTTGAATATTTTCCTGTGACAAGGCAGCTAAAGGAATCAGTATGTGCCTTATGCATGAATAAAGTTCACTAGTACTATAACAAATTAGCATACTTTTCATCACCCCTCAACCATCTCGATTTTTAGATATATACCTCTGTAGCAGATATACATAAATACGTAGCCAAGTAGGCTATTCATTTGCAACGCAAGTTACGCATTTGATCTCCAATGCTAGTCTAACTGTGACAGCAGTCACCAAACAAGCCAACCCATTTTCAAGCCTAACTCAAAGTAAATCTAAACCACATTACAGATTTAGCTTCTGTGTGAATTTATAAATGCTAGGCTTATGATAATTAGGTTCATGCCTTCTACCTTAAAAATTAGGTGTCAAAATACGAAACAATCCAGTGAGATCTAAAATCGTACGTCAGTATCAACATAGACTTTGGGGCGTTGATTTATCGGACTTTTACAATGTAAGCTGCTGCAGTTCAACCAGATGCACCGTATCAAGTAAATATTAAACTGTTGAGTTTATGCTGTATGTATATTGACTGTTTCTTCAGATTTCGACAGTCTTGTACCATGAACTTTTTTCCCCTGTTACATTGCTTCATTTTGTACCTGGATTTCAAGGCAGTCTAACAATTCTGTTCATAGGGTCGAAAGGGTGGTATGGGTCACAGTAGACCAACAAGTAGGTCTCCGCCACAGGCACTTGATTCCGGGGTAAACTAATGTGTACACTCACCAATTAACACATTAGTTTACCCCGGAATCAAGTGCCTGTGGTCTCCGCCTTTTTCTGACAGCACTGTCAGAAAAAACAAGCGGAGACCTACTTGTTGGTCTAGGGTCACAGGGGTGCGTTACAAACGAAGTTAGGAGTCCTAATTTTCTTTGTAACGAACTCCTGTGCGTTAGCCGAGCCGGTATTAAATGAGTACGAAATATAACGATTTAAAAATTTCTGTGAGGAGCATCAAAATGGGTGACGTATTTCACAACTGTCTTCGGATGAAAGCTCGTTAACAAGAGTGTAAGGAAATATATCGTTGTCATTTTTTACCCATGCTTTGCTAAAATTACTAATGATTCCATAGTGGTTACATATATCGTTTTGAAAGAAGTATATTTCTGAAAAGGTAAAATAAATGCTTGATTGTGTCAAAACCGGGTAGTCCGGATACAAGTTGTCATCGAACCGGGAACCAGACTATTGACTTCTCGTATGATGGGTGGGTGGGAGTAACTCACTGGCAGTTTAAACATTCGTGGTTCATAAGTTTTGGTCAGGTGAGTTTGTACAATTACGGGTAGTGGGCACGTTCTTTATCCAACGCTAATATTTTGATAGCCATGAAATGCATATGCTTTTTTTTTTTTCTCCGTCGAATCCACAGGTGACTGACCAGTCCTACCACAGGAGTCGGACGTTTTATCAGTGAAGTACGATGAAATCTCTGACAACCTGAAATCACCTTATCGGTACTGTGATAAGTTAACTATCGGGTTGTCAGAGGTTTCATCGTACTTTATTGATTAAACGCCAGACTCATGTGGTAACTTATATTGTAGTCCTATATGTAAGACCTCGACGCTGATATTTATGTTTTGGGCGTCAGGTAGCACTAAAACATAAATAACATGTGATACGTCTTACATGTAGGACTAACTTATAGTACCGATAAGGTGATTTCGTGTTGTCAGAGATTTCATCGTACTTTATTGATAAAACGTCAGACTCCTGTGGTCCTACAATGCACAGGGGCTCGTTACAAATGAAATTAGGAGTATCCGTCAATGAATCAAGTGATGGGGGGTGGGGGAGGAGGAGTCAAACCAGTAACATTTATATTGTTACAGGTTAGACCCCCATCCCTTGATTCACAGACGGATACTCCTAATTTTATTTGTAACGAGCCCCTGTGCTACAATGTAAGAAGTATCACATGATGTTTTTGTTTTGGTGCTACACCAGAATATAAATACGTCATACATTGTAGGACTAGTGACTGATGCAAGCCAAATGATGAAAATAACAATAACCTAAAAGAAACAAAAATTATATTGAGTGACAAAATTACCTCAGATTACTTATATGACCTCTTCTGACATAAGACCCTGTCTATCATACTATCAAGGAGGCTCTTTGTGTGTAGCAACAAAACATAATACATCTGACATTGTAGGAGTAAGAGTACGCTGTGAGCTTTCACAGTGGGACCAGGAGCAGAACCCTGGCCGCCAATGATTTTCCTGCAGTTTAATGCCATTTGGTGGCTTTTCATGCCATCTAAATTCTGTCATTCATACAAGACAATCAAGCACCATTAATTTCACATCAAACATATTACTGTTAAGCATGTACAGAAACCATCAATTTTAACAAAATCAATTTAATTTTGGACTGTTTGTTTACAAAAATATAATCCCCCGCCCATGCTCCTTCCCATGAATCTAACTGCTAGTAATTAATGAATTCAAAGATATATGTCTATTTTAAATGGTTTGTGCCCAGATCAATATCTGGATTCCAATCACTCACTGTGATGCGAAACAGGATTAGTTGGGTGTTGGTAGGAAGGCTGATGGATAGAGTAACAGTTTGTTCATGAAACACATACTTGCAGCAGAAATGAGTTTGCAAATTCTTGTTATGTGGGTGTGTTATGTAATTTGCTGAAAGGTTGGGACTCAAGAGTAACAAATTTACAAACAACCATTTTGGTGATTTTAAAAAGACCCAACCCATTATATCAGCAGTTTTGGCACCACAGGATCTCTGGCACCTTTAGGTTGCTCATCTGTCCACACCCCCACCTCACCCTGTTAGTATGCTACTGTGTTCTGACATAAGACACTGTCAATCAGACTTTTTAAGTATGATAGACAAGGTCTAATGTCAGAGTGGGTCATGGGGTTAATCTGAGGTAATTTTGTCACTCTGCATAATTATTTTGCTTTCCGGTTATTATTTTCAACACTAGTTGGTACATAGTGATGGTACATAGTGATTGTGCAAATAGACACTTTCATTCATTTTTTTAACAATGTTCTTGAACAGTTGGCACATTTCAAATTTTTGAGGCAGAATTAAATGTCCATAGAGATATAGTAATCACCATTGTCAGAGTTAGTTCTTATAATTCTTTTCTATTCTTTTTTCTTATAAACAGGTGATACAGGCTCCAAGGAAGAATAAACGAAGCATTCTCTTGAGGATGTTTGGTACAACAACTTCCAGATGTTTTTACCAGAAGTTACTTCACCATGGTAGGAACTGCCTAATTAAAGTCATAAAGACAGACAAGTCACCATGTGAAGTCAATGCTTTTTGGTCACATCTTCGATATATTTCTCTTAATGCTTCAAAACCATCAGAGTCACTGCCAAAGCTGTCTGTCACACCCAGTTCAGGATTGGTTGATGAGAAGGTTCATATCAGAGTGTCAGGATTGCAACCTTATGAGACTGTTAAATTGAGTGCAGAGCTTGAGGAGAATAAAGTTGTGTTCCAGTCATATGCTATGTATATTGCTGATCGCAATGGCCAAATAGATCTCTTTAAGGATGCCGCAGAATCTGGAACTTATGCAGGTTAGTTTGGGAAGAGTTATGACTTTTAATCATAAAGAGGAAATATGGTAGTTCTTTGTATAATGGCTGTAAATTAATTAGACATTTTTTTTTACTAAAGCGGTTATAGTAATCAATTCAACATTATGACAAAAAATTGTTTCATTCACCCAGCAAAAAATTTTAGGGAGGAAAATGAAAACATTGGCAAAGTTTGTTTACCAAGCAAAATGTATTCTTGAAAAATTCATGTTATTGAGCCATGAAATATGTTTGCAAGTCACTTGTCAGAATTTTTGGCATGTCAGATAATGTGAATCTGAATGTATCTGAATCTAAATCTGAATGTATACAGTGCACCGGAAGAGAGGGTCACTAGAAAGTTTATAGAATTGTTCAAGAGCCATCTTGAAGCTCTCCATTGCTTGCACGCACACAGCACTGTCACTAAGATCATTCCAGTCCACAGTTGTTTTTATGAAGAAAAAATTTCTACAATGTTTATAGTTTCAAAATTAGGAAATGTTTTGGCTTTAAAATGGCATTTTTGTCTTAATGGTTTTAAAAATATATTTGGTGAGAGAGCTGGCACTAATCCCTCGACTGCTTTATAAAGGTATGTCAGACGGTTCTTGGAGTATTGGTAGCCATATGAAAATATTCACAACTTCAAGCTACTATACGTAAAGTCTAGTATTCCAGTAGGAATTTTCCAACTCTGTTTCCAACTCAATCTATGGCTGCAGAGCAGATTGAAATTTTATGAACTCAAGATAAAATGTCATTAATGTTTTCTATAAAGGACATTAACCATTCTATACCTGTTTTGGAATTGTTTGCTGACCCATTCAGACTTCTTGGCTAAGTTTTGACTAATATCACTGATATATGGTATACAAAGAATGACTGTATGAGATAAAGTAATAACATAAAGCTCATCTGATGTTGTGCCATGCATAGAACCATGTAAAATTATAGTTAAGTGTACTTTGTTAAATACCTTCATATGGAACAAGTTATTTGGAGAGCAGCAGAACACCTGTTGCGCAAATACTGACTATCCAGATTCTTTTGTGGTATCCATTTGGTCATTCCCATCATTTATATCAGTATGTGATTTAAGTTAATCGTTAGGACAAATTTATAATTTATTACAAATTAAATGAGTTGACCTCGTAAGTTGGGTGGTCTCATACGACAGTGATAGTAAGATAGTAACAATGGTTCCATGGGTCACTCATTTTTTTGCCTCAGTCTAAGAGCTTCTGTTGGATATTATAAGTAAATTTCCAATTTCAAGTACTGTAAGATATATATATGTTAAACATAACAGATTTCTGGCTTTTATTTCTGTAGAAATAATAATGTAAAATTTTGTAACCTTAATGGTTTTTCTATTGTTTTTTTTTTTGTTTGTCTTGTCTCTGTTTTGTATT
>JAECUM010073251.1:0-19275 GCA_016617855.1 Megalonaias nervosa | reverse complement strand
GAGAGAGAGAGAGAGAGAGAGAGAAAGAGAGAGAGAAACATTCGAATAGAACGGGGGGAAACAACGAAAACTGTCAGATGTAAAGTAGAACAAAACACGTGGGGGATTAACTGGGAAAATGTGTGAAAGGCATGGGCGGGAATTAAAGTCCGTACAAGTTCAAAGTATGATTTTTAAATTTTTACACGATATATGGCTTACGGGCAAAGTGGCTTTCAAACGCCACAAGGTAAAGGAAATACCCAAAATGTCCAATATATAAAGCAGCCACTTTAAAAATTACCATGCAATAGCTCAGTGTGAGAATAATAAAGTAGAAAGAATTAACTTTATAATGCAGATATGCAAACAAGGAAGGTACGAAGAAATAATTTATTATATCTAGACGGAATATCTGATAAAAAAATATACAAAATATAATTGATTATATTGTTAAAACAGTATTGAGATGTGGTCATGTAGTTAGGATTTAACATTAAGTGCTTGACTAAAATAACAGTTTTCCTGCACCCTTGTAGAAGACTTGTGGAGGATCGGCCCCAGTTCATCTCCCTGGGTTGGGGCTCCTCTCTCACATGTCACAAATACACAGGGATACTGGAATGGAATTTATAAATCTTTAAAATTTTTGTCCTTTTCAACGGTATCTCCCTTAGTTGTTCTTTTCATTTTCGCTCATTAACATAATCTAACATTTAAACTCACATTACAGAAAAGGGAAACCCACTAATCTAACACAACATTAACAATCTCTTTAGATAGGTACACCAGGCCTTTCAGACGGGGAACAGGAAACCTTCGTACCAGAGGAAGTAATGAGCGTAGATAGCACGAAGTGAACAGGGCTGTATGGTAGTTCATGAAAACCTCGGACGCAGTACATGGGTAAACATACAAAAACATAAGGGATACGCGAACACAACACTGACAACATAATTTCCCTCAAAATAGCAAACACACACAAATAAACATACAGACGCACAGGGAAATGTTTTTCCCATTTTTTTTAATTTTCATTTTTCATTGAGACCTCTTTTCCAGCTTTAGGAAAACTCGAGGCACCACAAGACCATGCCCCAAAATAAGGAGCAGCACGATTATGAAATAAAAGTAGTGTAGCCCCTTATATCAGACTAGGCAAAGTGCCCTTGAATAATATTAAAAGAATGAGAGAGAAACTTGCAACATACAAACAGAAAAACACAGTTTAGGGTTTTCTTTGTATTTTGTACATTTTTGATAGAATACATAGACGTCTCTCATTCTTAAAGAAATTTAAAAGCAATAAAGAACCAAAAGGACCTCCAGAAAGGAAAATGTTCCTATTTTAAAAAAATAAATAACAAGTATACAACCAGGGGAATGATATGACATAATGCCGTCCTTAGAATAACATCTATAGCATACAAACACTATAGCAAATATACATGTAGCAAACATAGGGCATAGGCAATCACATAAACAACAGGGGGAAGGGAATCTTCCATAGGCAATGGTCTTTCGTCGGATGAACAACCCCCATTAGCTAGAGGAACCAGCCTGAGTACCTCACACATACACATAAAAGCTTTTTCTTATCTTTCGGTAAGGGGGGGGGGGAGGGCAAGAAAGTAAAATTTAAAAAAGTTAAACACAAACGTTTGCAAATAGATAAGCAGACGTTGTTATACAGTTTTAAAAGGCATATATTTATGATTTCGATCACCTTAAAAATATACTTTTATTTCTTGTTTTGTTTGGTATAGTAATAGGGCCCTAAGAAACACTGTTGCCTTAATGCTGGATTAAACACAATATGTGTGTGAAGATTATGTCGGCATAAGGATGTGGATGCACATATGTACTACAGTTTTAAAATGCATATATTTAAGATTCTTATCATCCTAAAATATACTTTTAGTTTCCTGTTGTGTTTGGTATCGCAGTAGGGACATTAGAAACACTGTCGCCTTAATGCTGGACTAGACAGAATATCTGTGTGAAGAGTCTGTCGCCATAAGGATGTTTTGACTATCACAGTTGTGTGCAGGAATTAAGGAGACGCATTATTAAGGCGACAAATGTGTGTTTATGTTTAAAAATAAATTTTGCAGTTTTAAACATGAATATTGAAGCTTGATAATAGGAATTATAATTTATTTTGATGAATTCATATACAAATATGTGCTACTGTTTCATAACACAACATGATGTCTTTCTGTCACCCTAATGCTGATCTGTGACATATGTCGCCCTAATGCTATTTATATGCTCATGTGTGTGTGTGTGTGTGTGTGTGTGTGTGTGTGTCTTGGTGTGTGTGTGTGTGTGTGTGTGTCAGGATTGCTCTCAAGAAGATTTACCAGGTATCAAAAGAAAATCGACTTTGACCTTTACACATACACTGCGATAGAATTAGAAAGGTCTCGGCGGTTAAAAGGCAGCAAAAGATCACGTTAGACGTTGCCAAAGTCTGGTTCGATGGTTCTTGAGTTTAGTCCAAATGATTAATGTATGCAGAAGTAATAACATCTGCCTACTAAGAGCTAAACTTGTCTGACATCAGAAACACGTTGCCAGTTAATACCGCAAATGGATTTTGCAGGAATTCCTTTAAAACGACTTGAAATCTGATGGAGAAAAATAAGGGCTGCTATGTCATTATATTCAGGGACATAAAGTGATCTCTTCTTTGTTAGCAATTCGTGTCATCCGTTGTCTTTTCTTCTATTTTTTTTTCAAACATTTTCTCACAGTCGGAAACTACCATGGAGTAACATCCGCTGTGACATTTTCGGTGACCCGTAGTTCCTTAAAAAGGTCATCCATGCAGTACATATTGCTGCGACGTCAAGGTTTGATTTGATAAGAATTTTTATGTACGTTATGTAAGCGTATGTGCACATAGCGTTTCTGTTCTGGATGTTGCGCTCAAACTTTTAGAAACATGCCTGCATTGCAGTTCAAACACTAAAAATGATCAACAAAAACGAATTCAACATGACGCCACTAGAATCTAATTCAGTTGCCCGTTAGTGTTGATGAAACTGCCGTCAGAACAAATGACAACGGATGTTAACGTCATAACAATGTTTGAAACAATAGACCCGCTTGCGATAATGCTCATGAAACGTTATAAGTTTTGTATCCAATTATGTCCTTTGTCGTGTACAATAACATTAGTCAATCGTCTACTCTAGCTGAGATTGACGCGACTTGGATTCGTCCTCTGAAAGTGTATCCATTATATTTTCGTTATGTTTCGGTACGTCTATAGAACTATGTGCGGCTATACGTTGTATCGCAGGCAATTGTGTTTTGGCTTCTAAATGCTGTTTGTTTGTAAACTCTGGTGTGTTAGCAAAGTAGCAAAATGGTATTTCTGAGACGTCGAATCGTTTCAACGTCTAAATTTTAAAGAAATTAAAGCTTATCTCTAACAAAGTTAGATGATGAAAAAAGAACACTAGCTTCATATTTTTTGTACTATTGCATGCCTGACAATTTGGTTAAGCGCCTCTGCTAGCTTCACCATTTCTGTTTTATTCCTAATTGGATAATGCAGCGCGCTTGCGTTTTTCTGGATATAGTCCTCGTAGGGCGTCACATCAAGAAGACGGTTGTTAATATGCTTACCCGTGTCAGCATATAGGATTTCTGGATTATTGAAATAGTCATCAGTTTTTTGAGCACGATTATCTATAAAAGTTGCAAAGACCGTTTTGTTTCTGTTTGTTATCTTTTTTAACGTGCTGAAGAGCAGCCGTAATCTTCTGTTTGCAAAATAGGATGTGATGCTTGTATTTTATGATACGATAATATGACTCTGCGGTTTGTTTACCAATGTATGTTGCTTGATCTGCCAGAGTTTCTTCTGGTTGCCCCTGCGGCTACTCTGGTTTAGTTTGCACTTGTGGTACTAGTTTATCTCTTACTTTATATACTACATCATACTACAAGCCTACTACCTCACAAATTAAGTTAACCGATTTTATTTCTAGTTGATCTATGTTTGGAAAATATTTTTCTTGCTAAGAGGATCCTTACATCTATAGTTAGCATTGTGGTCTTCGTCTTCTTCATTTGTTTGAAATTGTTTGATATTGATTTATTTAGATTTGATAGTCACGTCAACAATAGATGGGCGCAAGTCATCAATGATACTGTTTATCAACACTTTTATGCTTTTATCTAGCAAGATTGAGCCCTTGTCGTTGCAAAACACTTTCATAGTATCATATTTAGCGACTTTTGGTCTTTGTTCCGCAGCTCTCAAATTACAAACTAAATACAAATTAATGGAAAAGTCATCATTGTAGCCTTGAACGGATAGCCGTAAGATCACGCCCATGCTGCTTCTTACACTAATTGTACCGCAATGCAGTTCAGCTGGCTCGTCTTCGGCATCGTCAAAATACAACTTCGCGAATTGCAGCTTGTAAAGAACAGTAGCGATTCCGCAAATCACAGACATACATCATTTTTTTAGACACTATCATCAAGCAGGAAGATATGAAGTATCTTAGAACAGGGCAAAATGGTGCTTCAAATATGCAAAATAGCCTAAACTAGATGAACTGCTCGTATCTGGTCAAGTCGAATCTATTATAGTTGTGCTGGTATAAAGCGTGATTCGGTTACACTAAATCCTTTTCTCGCCCAATTTGATTACCAATTGGTCATTTTGAAGTAGTTTTATTGTGTTTCTGTTTTTTTTTTTTTTTTGGCAAATCTAACTGTTACCATTTTGATGGTATCCGATGTGATACAATCAATCAATGACAACCATCCTGGCGCAGGCATTTCCAAACTGTGATGACCAATAAATGTAGATACACAAAATTCTTCATGATTTATAAATATGTTTGCATTTGGAAAACTGGTGTGAGCATCAGTGACGGGAAAACTCAAGAGAAAATATTTGTCTATATTGTCTTTTATTGGCTTTGTCGTTGTTATACGATGGGAAGATAGAATGTTAGATTTTGTTGGAGGACAAGTTTAAGATTCCACGTTTGACATCAACATCTTTTAACATGTGTTTATGATTCAGTTCAAAAAAGATATCTGATGTTTTTCTGCTAATGCCACCATGATAGAGAGGTGTGCCAAAAACTGTATGGACGCTAATTATATGTAACTCTGCTGTACAAAAATGCGAATCATAAACTACCACTCAAACTATGTCATAAAATCGAGGCATAATGTTTGCTTCCAGGTTATTACTGCATGATTGTTGGTCCGTCTGGTCAAGGTAAGATGCATGTGCTTATTTCGGGCTTATTTACGACACAATGGTCATTTACACGCTAAATCCATTCCAAGAACGGGGTATAGGAGGAATTTGATGCGGCTCTTACTAGTGAGACAAAGATGTTTACGATATTTCAGGCAGATTACCCAATGCCAGTAGAAGTCATAGATGGTGATAAGGATATAAAATTGACTGCGACAACATAAACCAAACCTAGGAGTGGTTTATACTGCCAAGAAAAACACTCTGCAAGCTATACAACCTGGAGACTTCTGTAGACCAAGCTGTACTAAACTTTCCACCGACCTAAACAGAGGATGACCACCCGATCTTCAGGAACGAAAGTAGAAGCTGCAATTATGGCACTAAAGAAAGGAAAATCACCTGGGGTAGAAAATATACCAGCAGAACGTATTCATACAGGAGGAACAGCTATAATAAATGTCCTCACAACAATCTGTAACAAAATCTGGCAAACCTCCCGATGGCCCAAGCCATGGATCCAGTCATGATCATCACTCCTCTCTTAGAACGGGAACCCGCAACTGTGCCAGAAATAACTAACTATCAGCATCATCAATCACCTAACCAGGTCTTCCTTAACATCATCCTCAACAGGCTGTAACCCCTCTCAGAGCACATCATTGCTGAAGAACAGGCAAGTTTCAGAGCAGAGCATAAAACTATAGAACAGATCTTCAGTCATAGAATCCGCCGTGTAAAGTATATTCAACATCAACCGCCCTCAGTCATGTCTTTCCTCACTTCAAGAAGACTTTCAAAGTGGAATACTTTGCAGCGTTGTGGGTTACCATGCGGATATCTAACATAAACGCAAAACTAATCAGCACCATAGAAAACCTGTATGAAAAGGCGACTAGTGCAGCTGTCGTAAATGGCAAAATAGACGATTGGTTCAGAACCACTGTGGGAGTTAAACATAGGTGCCTTCCATTACGACTCTATGCACTTAAAATAAGTAATAGAACAGAGTAAAAATTCACAAGCATTGGATGAAAGATAATATGTAGTTATGTTTTTACAAAATGACTTGATAAATAATTTATTCCTAAATGTAAGGGTACTTTCAGTCATTATAGTATTTAATTTGCTGACGAGACACCGTTATTTGCTATGCCGACATGATGAAGAAATAGGTCATCCGATATTCTCTTTGCAGTTCACGACTTCTTCTGATGGCGGGTTGATTTAGTTTCTCTTTACACTCTTTACCCAGGCCAACATTAGACACATTTCAGCAACATAAAATTCATTCTCAATTTTCCCAAACATCACTATTTTTATTGGAAATATGTCAAACCAATTTTTATACCTGTCTAAAGTGAACTTTGATAGTGTAACTCCAAAACAATTGTGTAAGCTAAGCAGAGATTCTACAGTATAGAAAGAATACAAATTGGCCTTTCCTTTATAATTATCACAAGCTTTTAGTTTTGAACCAGATCTGAATGAGAGAATAAACCGAGTGTTTTTGATAACTATCCATGAAGTGCAATATCAAATATAAAATCATGTCAAACATATATCTTCTATATTTTCTTTTCCCTGACCAAAAATGGTATGAAAAATATCAAATATTCGTCCTATTACATTATCCAATACACTTCTGTTCAGTATATTTATTGGTTTTGTTTTATACAAAAATTCACTGTACTGCATTATTTTTACTTGTGTGTTGCCTGTTTCATCCGTCTGAATGTTACGTCTTGCCGTTCTTCAAATCTACTTATGCTTTCGCATAACCCAGTTGTATAATGTTTCAAATTATGATCTTTTTTTTTATATAGCGTTTAATGATATTTAAACATTCATAAGTATCTTGAGTGTTATTTCCGTACAATATCTACTCACTGAAGTTCCTTTCGAACGAATATCTCATATTTTTCTGATGAATCATTGATTCATTTACAGCTGGGATACATATTAATAGAGCTGATATGTTTACTTCTGACTCCCTTGGAACTTCCTGGTCTAATATATATTCCTTTCGTATATTGTATTAGAAATACTTCAAAATACGGCTTATTATTTAAAATGTATGGTCTGAAAGAAAACGTTAGTTTGTACTTGCATGCAAATTACAACAAGGCAACAAGTGTTGTTGCTTAATATTATTGAAAGCTATCAAAACAGTGAATAAAAAGTTGCAAACTACAAGAATCAGTTTTAGATCCACTTGCATCTTTAATTGTGACCTTTATTAATTCCAGTTCGTTATATATACGTGTCCATTACGGGCAAGTGTAAAGTCTAAAGAGGTTTATGTCTCTTTGGATACGACCAATGTTCATCATGGTTATTGAAATGAAACAATTTGATTTTAGTTTATGCTGTGATAGTTTTGTAATAACACTGAACTCTTCGCTGTTAATCAAAACGATCACCAAATTTGTATCCTATTGCCATTAAGAAGCAAACCAAAAGCGATGACTCCGTCAGAACTTTGAGTATAATGTTGTATAAAGTGGAGTGGATTGAACATTACCTTCAACTAATGTTGAACAGGCGAAACGCTGGCTGTAATATCACCCAAACCAACGTTCTGTAAGAAATATAACTATTACACAAAAAAAATGTCCTGACAGTGAGAGAAATTTTCAATAATACTGTATAAAAAAGAGACTGCATTAATTTAATATATATTAATAAATTTGCTCTGTCATACATTCCATTTCACTTGATAGCCTAACATTCCAGCTTTTATCAAACAATTTATCTGCAACAATCTTCAAGCGGTACAATAGAAAGGCACTCAAATCTAGGTTATCCGACTGAAAAGTGCCATGCTTGATTTCGATAAACATGTATCAGAGACTGTTATATACTTAAAGTGACTTAAAGTTTGACCTGTTGCAGGAAAAAGCAATTTGAATGTTGCATATTGATCTTTGGCATTTAAATATGACTCTTGTTGTCGCTCATTGTCATTGACAATTCTCTCATAAACAAGACCTTCAATTATAAATCATTTGATTCAAAGCTACAACGTTTCAGTTTTATAAATGTACCAGAAAATACTAAGAAACAAACAAAATTAAACCTCAAATGTATTTTACTTCCCAATTTGAATTTAAAATTATGCTTCAAATCAATTTAATTTCAGTTCTATCGAGACTTGTGGCAAAGAAAGTGAATGTCATAAATTGATTCGTAATAAGAATATTCCAGAAGGGAGTTTGTATATCATACTGATTACACAGTAGGAACCATTCTTTCGCTTGAAATGCATATCGACAAAAATCATGAAATCTTGAACGCATACATAACGATAGTATATTCTTTTATTCAATTAAGTTTACTGATATTTTAGTACAGATTAGCTTTGTGCCTTTATTGTGTTTTACAAATCTAGCAAATTAGTTTACACTTTGCTTAATGTACTATCAAGAAACTTTTATTTGGGTATCGGAACTCTAATGCATTTTTATTATTTTGGAAATATGCGTGGTCTAACTTTGAACTGTCAGTAAGACTAGGGATTCGAAATAATTGTTTGAAATTAAATGTCCAGAAATGTGTTCGTGTTATGATATGAATGTCAAAAATTTATCAATTCTAGACATGTTAAAATGGTACAATACTGTAATATATTTATAGTTACTACTGCAAGTAGTTTGCATATGAATCGGCATGACGTTTATGAATTTAACAGTGAGTCATTTTGAAGTTTTATGATCGTGCATGTGTGAAAGACCGCGCCAAAATGATTTAAATATTTTGCAAGATTTCAAGTGATTAAGTATTACAGAGATGGCCACGTGTTCATACATGTCAGTTACTACTTGCTTGTAACAACAAACTTCAATGATGTATAATTTCACCAAAAATATCAGTTGGCTATTTCACTCTTTAGGAAACGAGTATCGTAACGTGTATCTAATATACTAGGTATGTTTACACCACTTCACAGCCACATATATGTATCTGACAATGTTGCACACGCATTATACTTTCAGGCCTTAACAGCTACAGTTTTCATTAACATATTATTTATACAATCTATTGTTGAGATAACAAAGTCAATATACTAAAACACAAGTAATTATCTATCTTTCAACAAAAGGTTTACTGGTATTTTTATGACAACTTTAACAAACATAAATGATCACCGAAGGTTATCGAGCTCGATACCTCTAAAGTGTTCATATGCTCTATTTATTGTGCTAATATTACATACAGTAGATGATATATTATTTTATAGATCATCATATAGAATTATACCTTTAAAAGGGAATTTTTATTTAATTTGAAATAGTATATTTACATATACAATATATCCAAGGTCAACCGTAATTTCTCTTTAAAATGAAAATGTTTAAATTTTATATTCTTTGAAGAAAATATTACTCGTTTCTGTATTTTCGTCATATTATCTAAACTTAAACCCGACTTCTCACGTTTTCGCCTCTTTTGGAAATTGCACAAGACAAGAAATAAAAGAGGGGAAAATATCCCAAAACTTTTGCTCTCCTCGAAAACTAACTTCTGGTATGACAAGCCGGTCCCATTGCGATATAAGCCATCACGGCCTCATTGGGCAAATGCCCATTACGTTCGACTAAGCCTTTTAAGGGCTGTCATATAAGACACCTACATTGGGCAAGATGGTATATTTTTATTTAAGTAAAGATAGATGATGCATTCATGTAATACATATATCTGGGTACAATATTTGAATCACAAGAAAGCATGTATATTGTTCTACACAATTAGTTTTCCTCAGTGTACGATGCAAGGAAAATATAAAAGGAAGGAAGGTAATAAAGAATAGATGAAATGGAAAATAGAAAAGGAAAATTATTTGCATATATATTTACTAGATAACATTATATCATATATGGAAAATATTAATATTTTCTTCAAAACTAATATACTGTACTACTCAAGTTCATTAGTTATATAATTCCAAAACGTTCTTTGATACGATGTGTCGTTTTCGAACAGGTTGTTTTCGTATGATATCATTCAGCTCTGAAGTGCTGTAACTTGCCGGTTTTCATACATGGCTGAGTGTGACACACCGCGTGTTTGACCTGAAAAATTCAAGGACTGTTGTGGATGATCGACAGTTAATTTTTGAACTAAATGGACGAAGTTTCATTTCAATATTTTAAAATAGCCAATGGCACTGAGTAATAATTATCTTCGTCGTTGCTATAATTGTCGTCATCATCGCATAATAACAATTGTATCAACAATGCATTATAACATTTCTCTAATTGAGAAGTGAATTGAAAAAGTTGTGTTACAATATAATTTATGATTATTAGCGTTTTGTTGGTTTATTGCTTAACGAAGCATCAATGCTTGAAGGGTTATATGTGCATTGGCAATAGCTCAAATGCCTTGCCAAGGGACACACTGTGGAGGTTGACTCTGCGAGGTCAGTGTAAGATTCGAACCCACGTCCGTATGATCTCGTATTCCCAGGCGATCTACTGTGACATTGTGGTTCTTACCTAAGGGAATGTACTTACCTATTTTGACGTTTTTGGAACACATTTTCCTTTCTTGCACCACTGCAAAAAGAAACATGGTTCTTATAGGGTTGTAAGATAAAAGGAGAACGAAGAAGTTTTATTTAGTCATAGCAACCCATTGTTTCTCAAATTGATTGATTAGCAAAGAAGTAAATGTTGCTCCCGAAAATAATTCAGTTAAGATTGAATTTATTATGAATCATTATAGAGCACACTAAACGGTTTTCATATCAATCCTGATAATAGATTAGTGTACACAGTAAGAAGCAATTATTTTACTTACGGCATATCTTTTGGTTAGAAAATGCCAACTCTTTAACAAGCCTGTTACAACTTTGAAAGAAATCCATATTAAGTGAGAGATGTGAAATAGATTACCTTATTTGTTCCGCATCTGGTTCCCCTATGTGCAGTGACAGGTATCGGATCGCATTTGCGAGTTATGGGATCCGTACACTGCATGTAGAGACATATTTTTTCAGACACAGCCTTGAAAGATAAAAAGGAGACCTTTAGCTCAAGGTATATGATATAACCTGCCTGCTATTCTAAACCAAACATTTTAATCCTGTTCTATTTGCACATGACTTCGAAATTGACGAACCAGATATATTCCCAACAACGACTGATATAGTTGGCATGCTTCTTCTCTTACGTTTCGTTCAACGAATAGCGCCCATAAGTGCCGAAGGAGGGATGGATATCATAAATCTGTACAGGAGTGTAAATGTTATGTTTTCAAATTTCGAAGCAGCACTACAGTGATTAGGGGCCTTGACATATAATTCCTACTTTGTATTCACATTGTTAATTAACTCCATCACACCACTTACGGGTTCACGTACACCAAGACTATTATAATGAGTACTAACCTAGACTAGACATGCAAAACAGAAAGTTAAGAATTACACACATTCCCTCGTACAGCTTTGAATCCGAGCTACTGAGCAATTTGCCAGAAGAGTACGCATCCCTAAAGGCTAGCAGAATCTAGTGCTAAGAGGAACTCTTGGACAACTGCAAACACTTTACCAACAATTGCATCGAGCGAAGAGAGAGAGAGACAAAAACGATAAACGACAAGACAATCAAGAAAAGAAATGATATAAGCTTGCAATATATATATATATATATATATATATATATATATATATATATATATATATATATATATATATATATATATATGTTGGTGAGAAAATGTAGCTAAACATGACAAGAAGCTTCAACAATAGAAACGTAAACTGATTCTGGAATTTACAAACAAATATTGCAGTAAACTGAATACAACTCTGACCTATATAAGGTAGCTTTATCAAATATAATGGTCAGATGTATAATTCATAACCTCACTTTACGTCATTCTTCGATACTCCGACCATATGTATGAAATGTATAACAAAATTATATGTATTACTGGTACCGGTGTGTATACTCATCAATGACATTAACGTTTAATGCAAACGTTACAGATAGATAGAAAAACCGTGATAGAGGGAGTACATATATTGCAATGAGGCTCAGTTATGTTTCCAATACATTGAAAACATAAGAGTTATGAACAGCCAAGATTATGTTTTATTAAAACAAGTAAATATGATTCAATAAATATAGTAATTGCAACAATGGTACATCTTCCTTCGTGCAAACTCAGCTTGATTATTTTAGTATAGTAAATGCATTAAATATATTTAAAGGTGCGGTAAGGAGAACAGTATTATGTGCCAAAGGGATTAAATATTAAATGTTGCTTTGGTCGGAGAGAGGATATAGAAACATAATTGTCTTCCCTCATTTTACCAAACAGCTCCAGTATCTCAAAACACAAAGAATGCTTCATAAAATCAATGATGGTTTCCATCTACCACCCATTCTTTAGAGGTCCTTTTGTACATGTTGGTTTTCATACAGTTTTCTGAACCATGTACCATGACTAGACTTCTTTATGATAAATGACTTGCCCTTGAAATGAATAATATGTTTCTCATACACGGAGCACAGATTAAGTATCAAGGACGCAGATACTTCAGCAGGAAAACTTAATATTGCCCAAAAGAAGCGAAATGGTTTTACAGTCATACAGCTGAAACTGTGGAAAACATAGCAGGGTATTCATGCATACCCTTGTTTCAAGGAGTTACGAGCTTCGCGGTTACAAAAACTAAAGAGTATCATGCAGAAGTATTAAATCATTCACAGGACTTTATGTTCCTTTTATTTATTTATTGGGATATACCAGAAATGTTCTCCAATGAGTCGACATTATTTGATTCAATTATAAAAGAGAAGAACTAAAGAAGAAAAACAAAGTTCATAATTAATATTTAGTGGCTTATAGTACTAAATTGCTACTACTACTACTACTACTACTGCTACCACTACTAATACTAATACTACTACTAATAATAATAACCATTGCAGGGACTTTATTTTATCCAGGGGATGATACTCCCTACCCAATCTAGCTTGTGCAAGTACAAATTATAGTTGGACAAATGAAAATTTGCACATGTAGCCCAATTGTTGCATACAAAATAAGAATCGACTGAATCTATCCAACGATTAAAGTACTTACCTTTATGTAGCTTTAATTACAAGTCGGTCTCTTTTCTTAGGTCTTTTTACATTTTTGTAATCTTACTATTTGAACTCTGCCTGTTTGAATTAAATTTGAAATTTTAAATTTGCTATAAGGTGTCAGCATTATGCTGACCTATTATAAAACCATATACCTATCAAACCACCAAACTCACTAACTCACTCATCCACCTACATTCCTATCTACCTAGCGCGACAAGCATGGAACACAAACGTTTAGGTTCCATAAAGATTTGATACAAATAATAGTTAATGTCCATGTTGAAATTATTTTTTAAATGGGGAGAAATCATTGCTAAACAAATCTACTTCAGAGGTTATCATCATTGTGGATCGCTAGGAACCAAAGTTTGCTGGGTGAATGTTACAAGCTTTGAGTTACATTGGAGTGGCAGCCAGCTTTTATGCACAAATAATTACCTTTCTTAGCTACTTCAGTTGAGTCCTCAAATGAAAGAAACATGCTACATTCAGTGCATTCATCGAATTCCTATGCTCATTGGTGAGTAAAAACGCATTTAACTTTGTGAGAGTAACCTATCCATGGGATATATATATATATATATATATATATATATATATATATATATATATATATATATATATATATATATATATATATACATATATATATTCATCTGTAATTAATGAACTTATAAAGTGACAAAGTTTTATTCACATAACTATCAGATTTAAAAAAAAAAAAAATTGTCATCTAAACCAATTATATTTGGTTACACATTCGAGCAGTATTATTAGGTAGTTCTATTACGACAGCTTACATAGCAACCATTTAAAATCCACGGCAACCAGCTAGGAAATAGATATTTTCACATGCCACCCCAAAATACCCTGGTAACAATTTTATTAAAGTATTGGATGCTAGAATTTTTTTTTATGTCGTAATCTACCTTTAGTAGCTACTACAGTTGGGGCCTGCTATGAAAAGCATGCAGCATCATGTAGTCCGTTCATCGAATTCCTATGCTCAGTACACACACACACACACACACACACACACACACACATACAGACACGCACACATATTCCAACTGGCTTCTAAGTTGTCTTGAATGTAAATCCATAATAATATAAACAGAATTAATTAATCTACCTTTAAAACGCATAACATGACATAGCAATCGCCTTTGGCTGTAGGATTGTAGTACTTACGGAGCAACATGCAAATAAGTTTCAGCACTGAAACATCAACAGCGCCCAATAAATGATACAGGCCATTTTGTATTAAGTTATCAAGAGCTCCACTTAACGAAATTAGTTCATAACATGGTACAAAATAATTTGTTCAGAAGCTGTACCGCAAATCATAAATTTGAAAATTATGGCTTGCACGTTGTTTGCTAAATGAATATAAATTTTTAACCCAAGTCAGTGTGGCGTAAAATATAGATTATATGGACTTTCAAATGACACAAAAGAGTAGCGCTCATGAAAAAGTGCCCTCTTAAGTTCTATGATTCTGTATAGCATAGTATGTGCATAGCATGCGAAACCCTAACATAAGCCAGCAAAATCTGAAAGTAGATCCATGTTGACCTTTCTGGTATAGGATCAGTACTAAGAAAGAGGTCGGCAATCATATAGTTTACCTAATTTTAAGATGATACCGAAGCATCTGTCAAGAAGCACCAAATCACATAGATTTCAAGATTCCAGCTACTTTGTCACCAGCTTAACACAAGGAATTAATCTAACCCGTAAGTATGGGATGTACATGATCATTTCAAACAATCCATTTTGTAACGAGCTAAAGACAAAATTTAACCTAAGCAGTAAAATATGCAATCAAGTCATGATGACATTCTTGTATGATGCGATTCAAGCACTCATCAGAACAAATCATGTCACTAAGATTCACGATTACAAGCACAACAGTATTATCCATGAAATACAAACAATACAGCCAAACCCAGAACTTTAACATGAGCATACAAATGTGAAATGTAGGTCACAATGAGCTTCTGTTGTTGTAAGGGTGTGGTCCTAACAGATATCAATACAGTCCAGGAGTTTTATGATGCTGGCGTGACAAGTGCAGTAAATCGACTTTGTCAGGTGTTAAACGCAAAAGAATTATCTAAGATATTAAAATGCAATGCAGGTCGCTTTGCAATTATTTTATGGCAAAGGGGTATTTAGATACGTATAATAATTACATCGCTTCCAGTGAACAGAACTAAGACATAAATTTCAGTGAAAAGCGAAATATATGTCACAATGAGTTATTTTGTTTTGATGATGATGTTTCATTTAAGCCTAATTCACTTTGAGTTTTCAATTCTAGTATCCATAATCATTCCTTACCAGTGCGTTCTATATTGGTCCACCACGGGTTAGCTTCAATCGTAGCATGTTAGCGGACTCGACTGAATACCCAGCTGAGTTGATGTGGTAGGCGAGTTTCGCTTTGAATTTGTTGCGAATGTGGCTTTTTGTTATTCATTCGTTTTTCTCAAATCTACGGTTTCACCAATACATTGAGTGGCACAGGCCTGGCATGCTGGGGGTGGAGTGGGGAGGGCATATTACATTTTTGCGTCGACGTCTCGAACATATGTTTGCAACTTATACTGGTCTTTACAGTTTGTCTCTGCAGCAGGATGTGCCCGAATTTTTTGCCTTGGTTAATTTTTTTTTTACATGTACCAGACGGTCCTTGAGATATTTAGGTCCTCGGTACACAGCCATTGGAATTTCTTGAAATATGCCCTTCACATGTTCTGTCAATTCGATTTGGTGCCATTGCTACCGAAGGATCTGTTACTAGATCAATAACAACGGGTGAAAAGTAACTGCTAAGTGGGTGCGCTGATTGGTTGCTTGGTTTAGTATTTCAAGAAGGCTTCTCTGTAGAGGAATACAGATTTGTTAATAGCATGATCAAAGTATCTCTTTCCTTATTATCTCCAAATAAGGCGCACCTTAAGCTTTCTGAGCCACATATCACAGGTATCCGGATCAGATTGATTCGGACGCACAGGCCATAAGGAAGATTTTGTGCCACGTGCTGTGGCCGGCAGGTATTGGCATTATATACTGGGGGTGTTAGTTGGTTTAAACTTATGTTCAATATCGATTTTCCCCTCCAGTAAGGTAGACTGAGTACCTAATAAGACCCTGCACCTGTTTGAAGACTATGTCGTTCTTTTTCTCATAGGATCAAAGTTATTGGGGAATTAAAAAAATATTTTGAATGTTTTGTCCGTTTCGATCCATTTTGATTCTGAGGTGGATGAATGGGAAACAGCTTAGCGGTTGATAGGGTGCCTCGTAGTGGATTAGTTCCTCCGGTCTTCCTATGAAAATATTGACATTCGAAGTTGCCATTTTAGCGCTCAATGATGTTCCAAGAATTTGCAGGATGCGTTGGTTGTTGAATACAAAATTGTTAAACATTCGACCAAATAGTACGTAGGAGTACAAAGGATCGGGTCGAACAACCCATGCATTCATGTAGGCTGTGATACCTTCATCGCGTGGTAATGGTATGTTGGTGTACAAGTAACAGACATCAAGAGTAAGGAGGATATTGAATAGTTATTTTTCGGTGTGCGATCGAAAAGTAGTATCTCGGATGCATGAAGGCATGTATATGCGAGTGTGTCTGTTTCTGACGAGTGCATATAACATCGACTCAGTAACATCGTTTTTTGTTCATGTATGCTTAGTCATGATTGAATATGAGCTGGTGCTTGCATTCAAGGCGATGTGTGCCTGGGATCGAATCTCTGTAGAGTGCGAATTAAGCATTATCTAACATGTATGATAGTCTTATTTATTATATAGATAGATATATATGTAAATTGAATTTTTCTACCTTTATGGTCCGTTTCCATTACATTGGTAAGAATTTTCCCTGTTTGTTTCAGATATGCTTACATTTTTTGGGAAAGGTTTTATCTTCCTAAAGATTTCAGAAATTTTATTTTTTATTTCTTTTAATTTCGTTTTACAGTTACCATTGTACAATGACATTCTATTCGGTACTGTACGGGCAGCAATGTGTCCATGCATCTTTAATCCCACAGATACACCCGAGTTATATATCGTTCAAATGTACTTCTTTGTAATCAAATGCCCTAGAGAAGAGTCTGCTGTGAAACAGACCTGCAAAGAAAGAAAACGGACGAAAGTCAATTGAACGGTGGATACTCCTTCCGGAAGAAGGGAAAGTGCTCACACAAACACACAGACACACGCTCACACACACACACACACACACACACACACACACACACACACACACACACACACACACACACACACACACACACACACACCACAAAAGGCCGATGTGGGTCCATTAATGAACTCACATTGCTCATTGGGGGTATACCGCTCTCCAGGCAGTTTCATCATATAATACTTCCATTCCTCCTTGTTGAAGAAAATACCCGGATTGGTCAAACAGTCCCTGAAAGAGGAAATGGACTTCTTACGTTAATAGATATTAATCGTACATACTCACACACCTTCCGAAAATTGTAAGAACGTACAAACCTACATATAAAAAAATGTCTTTTGTCGCACATACAGAGAAACAGACGATAGTGTTACACGCAACTGTTTTTAATATTTAAATAATCAGCCAATCATGCGTGAATCTGGCTTGAAGCCCATTCTTTCTCCTACGTCCATGGTGTTTGTTGTTTCACATTTGCATGACTAATCAGTCAACCTTTCCAAGCCAAAGATTAAAACAATCTAAACGCTATAAACGGAGAGGTAAAAATAAACACAACACACCATAGGTTTCTCACATTACACACGCCTTCAAATATCACAATTCCAATAGTGATCAGAAACGTCATACACAATCACAATTGAATCACATTTGATAACTCGCCTATATTGAACAACTAATCCAATTCGTGAATCCCAAATTACCCAAATATGATTGCAGATCTGACTAAGAAATCAAGGCAAGTTCATAATGCTATATGTCTCGCAATGTATTGTACATACCTGGCTTTCAGCCCCCTTTTGAAAGTCCTCACGGAGCATTTAGAGAACATCCATGGGTTTTTAGAGTATGGCTGTTCTGGGTCGAATAGTGGAACATCTGGAGACATTATAAATAAATCCTCAGGAGGACAACCAGTAGAGAGGCCCTCACCGTCATGATCTGCTCCAATACTGGAAATAGCAAGCATGCAAGGTGCATGGCTCTAAACCAGATAAAGTACAGCTTATATTGCTTAAATGTATGTATGTATGTATGTATGTATGTATGTATGTATGTATGTTGTTATAGGGTTTAATGCCATTTTTCAGCACAAGATAGGCTATACATGGCGGCCAGTATTAATGGTGGAGGAAGAACCCGGGAAAACCCCGGAAAGAGCCACCAACCCACGAGAAGCTATCGGCAAGCTTTCTCACATACCCAAATTGGCCGAGCCCGAGAATCGAACCCACGCAGACAGAGGTGAGATGGCAGTGATCCGTAACGGTGAGCGCTTCAGACCTCTGGCCACTCGGGGCCTCTATGTATGTATGTATGTATGTATGTATGTATGTATGTACTATTAGTATTACAAAGCACACATCACCTTTCTTGTATCTTGTAAAGAAGCATCCATGCATCGACCGGTTTAAACAGGTAATTTCCCATTAAAACACATGAATTTAAATGGTGTTTCACCATAACTGCCTGGTACTTTGATGAGAAGATTCTTTTTTACGCTACATGTCATGGCTTAAGAAGTCTGAATTTCTGCATTCAATTGTGGAGATATTCAACTTTAAAGATTGCTTCAATTTTCTTTTTTAACGACATTTACAATAGAAACCATCTTGTTGTCAAATGCCAAAGAGGCATGTTTCAAAGATACAAATGGATTCAATGGACCTCTATCAAGTTAAATAATCAATCAAGGCAGGATTGTTCACCTAACTGCAGTTTTCTTTGTACATGTGCAG
>JAECUM010073250.1:0-13343 GCA_016617855.1 Megalonaias nervosa | reverse complement strand
TTAAATCAACAATTCCTTCGCGTACTGATACCCAAATAATTGCTCCGCAAGTGTACGGTTAAATCGTTCCACAATGGCTTGATCGCGATGACTGCATTGCATTTCAACGACGATGCTTCACATGGTCTTTTGCCAACAACTCAACAGCAGCTCAGAGAAATTCTATTCTCAGGTGCACCTGATGTTCTGGCCACATTAGTGGTCCGCGTACGGAGGGCATCTGCGACAATTGTTGAATCAGTAGACGTCAGCTGCTAGGTTTTCTTGTATCTGCGAACAACATATACAGCGGTTTGAGCTTAGTAATATGTGTTACGTATATGTAATTAAATTGCTTGTATGTTAGTTTTAAAATTCTTTTTTAATTTTCTTTCATTACATTTTATTGTAATGATTATTTTCACGGGATTCGATATTTTCTTTCAGTAAATTCTGTTTATTTAGAACGTAAAACCTGTTATAGAAGCATTATTTTTAGCTCACTCTGGTACACAGTTTTGTAAACATCGAGTGATAACGATTGGCTATTTCCAAGGTCATTTCGGTCCGCATGATAACTGGATTGTAAAAAGCCTTTCTTTTTTTATATATTTTCGGTGTGAGAATTTGGTACTTAGAAAGGGCCATTCTAGCTACGTGAGAATTGGCATTTTTGTTATTACGCTGTTCGATGTTAAGAGACCACGTGACCCAACACGTGAAACTGAAATGACGTTTTAGTTGGGTTTTAATATTCGTTCTCAGAGTTTTTTATTTAGTCGTATTCTTGACACCTTGAGGATACAAGGTGTTTTATATTGTTGATGCCGGCTTGTTTTGAAGTTTTTCTATTTTTTGGAATTTAATAATTTATTCTCTAGAAAACCAAACAAGTGTACTTTTTTATAAAAAGTTCTGGGAGAAAGAAATTCAGTGGAAATCTATTCTGGACTTATACGGAAACACAAACTGTGATTCAATCGAGGATCTGTTACCACACGTACAACGGTCTCATCTGACGTCATCGCCTCCATATTGGAATTTCATTGAGATTCGAACCCGGATTTTGTTAGAACTGTTTAGTGATAGGACTTGTATTTTTCAATCTTAGGATTAAATTTTGGATTATATTCACAAACCGTAAGTCCTATTTCCAATTTTTCAATTGCTTTCTAGGGAAATAAATTATTTTGTTAAAATATACAAAGTTTGTTGACTTCACTCTTTTCTATTGTTATTATTGTACAAGCCTACACGTAACAGCATGTCTGTTGACGACTTTTGTCATTCACTGCTTGCTTGCATGCTGCGTACACAGTCCTGTAGGAGACACAAGATATCAGCTTGGTGAGCTTCTTTGGGCATCGAAACATCAAACCATCTATGGCAAATATTCCTTGGGCTGTGCCACAACGCCTGCTTGGTCAGCCACTCTCTGGCGACGCTATTACTTATATGAGCGGCGCTTGCCAACTTTGCGACAGCTGCTTCTCCCTTTCAATAACCGCGACGATTGTAGTATATGGTGGCCAGGTTCTCGTCCAAGTTTCTTTTATATCAATGTACTTTAGCCCAAAGTGGCGCACTAGCGAACACCGAGTTGATCTTTTTGACCACCGAGTGTAACCTTAGTCTTCATTCCTATTTTGGCAATACGTCTGTCGATTCATTTTTGGGTATATGTCAGGAAGGAGAGCTTTCTGCAATCTCATTTAAGTCATGGATGAGAGATCCACATCGGCTTTTTGATGACATTTGGTGTTTCATACGCGAAATATTGTTTTCAACATGCGTCATCGAAGCGGTATATAGGCTCTTCCCCGGGCTTCAATTGGTTATTGGAGTCCATTTGTATATTAAGCCTGTTAATCTTCCGCAGTAACTTTATCCAGGGGTATGTTTTTCACCAGGATATTTACTCCACGGTACCCCCGGTATTTTCGTCAACGCAGTCGCTATATCACCGCCAAGTATTTATTTTTAACATGGACCCTTCGGACATTGAAGGCAGCACAAACAAACATTCTTTGTTCAACACCAGGAACAAGTTCTAGCAATTGCTACTCTGTTATCAAGCGCTATAACCCTACCTGGATTTATGGTACGACGTTACATGTGGCATCGCACACAATATAAAATCATGTTGATGTTGTATACAACAATTACCATTTAAAATGGCATCAACGCGAATTAGAAAAATTGAAGATTTCACCGTCATTGTCTTCTCTGCTTTGGCAAAGCCCGATCACCTAAGTATAGTTCGTGTTTCCGAACCCTGTTCTAATAATGCGATGGTTAAAGGGGATTTTCTGTACCTGATTGCACCATCAGCGGAGGATCAACCATGTTATAACATGTTCAGAGAAACTGCCAGCAATAAATCGTCGTCAACCACGAGACCGCCTCGTGGTTGCAGCTGCGAAGATGAGACGATTTTGTCATAACCATCCAGTTCTTTTCCACGATCGATGAAGCCCTTGCCATTGACGACCTTGACCCGTATAACAATAATCTTCTGTGTGACGATGTGATGCTCGAACGCCAAGATAACCCAGCGAGAATATTTTCAAGGAGTCGCTAAAAAAACAAACGTGATTTATGCCATGCTACGATACGCACACGTGCCTGTAGTGATCTTGGAAAACTGCAACATGTTGTCTATATTATAAGGAGTTGACACGCATGACACGTTCGACATGGTGTGTGAAAAGATGAAATCGCCAAGGATACTCTTTTCCTCGTAAAATATTAACATGTGTTTATTGTTGTATATGTCATTTGTGGATTCGCTAGGTGGCATTGGCTTTACTGAAATCTCGACTACGGCAAATATGATTGGCACGCCAGTCAGAATTATTGTCGGAGCTATATCGATAGCAACTGGTGTAACCTGTAATACCGGATAAAATATTTTGCTGAGTTTGCATAAATGATTACAGGTATAGTCGGACATAATGGCTGCGGTACAAAGAAGTCTCAGGACAACTGCTAAGATGTACTCGGTAGTTATCAAACATGAATGCATTACCACAACCGAGTTTGGAACGGTACTGGCCGAAATACAAGCCTTCCGACGACTTCCGCGCACTGATACGAAACCCGAAACCAGTACGTGATTTTCAGACAGTAAACGTGTGGTAAAACCGTCGCGGGATGCTTCGCTTATTGGCAGTCACGTGCATGAGGCTCACGTGGATTACAATCATGGATGCACACAATTGTAAAAATTTTCAGTGGGGAAAAAGGTCATGAAAATTTCTAGGGTCAAGAGGATGGGAGCCGTAATCAGTTTGAGTGATCTCGAATCCTTATGATTATGCAACTTAGACTAATTCCACACTCACAATAATGATTTTTTTTGACTCGTATGATTTATTCTATACCATTCAAATTATACTTAAAATAAAGTTGAGAAATTATTTTTATTCTTATTCTTATTACTATTATTATTATCTTGTACCATGAGGTAAATATGTTTCCGTTGATATAAGCCTCACTTGATGTATATGACGCATGTGTCAGCAGTACGAATCAGAGTTCGAAACCGCTGCATACACGGATGCTTGGTTCAGCCGCGAGTAATATCAAAAGTGAGTGTTATACTGGTCTAAGAGCAATTCTCGCCGTGTACCAATTGTCTCAATCGGCCATGACAGGGCTAATATCTCGCGAATGAAACCGTATTTACTTATTTTATACTGCAATAAATTTGGAGTATGCGCATTTGGTTATAGCGCCCCGTTTAAGGAATTCTTAGATTTGTGTGATTACTTGTTTGATTATTGGAATTCGGTGCAATGGAAATATTCCTTAGCCCGAAATAATTAGCCAATTACTAGGAGCAAACGTCACTTAGTGAAGTGTTAGTGAGTTTCCATGATGCCATGGTTCACTTGTAGTGAATTCAGGTTAAAACCGCATGAGTTTCCCTGTCGTACCATAGCCCCTATTAAAATCTAGTGGTGTACATTGGTGGTGTGACTGCAGTAGCAGTATTTACGGTAGGAAACCGGTAAATTACACAAAGAAATAAACAAGAAGGGACTTGACAGGCACAGTTTATGTCGACATGGTGGCAAAAGGTGATGCAGTTGTACTTGCGTAATGTGCCTTGAAACCATGGATTGACTGGCCTAAGGTGGCGCAGTTAAAATAGTTCCCTGTGTTAGGGGATAGTTGTAGAGTTTCTACGGCGTGAACTGCTCACGATACGGAAAGCTGATGAAGAGAACGTATGCAGATGTGCGGTTGATAGATATTTGGCAAGTTGGGAGATCTGTGGTCTTGCATTGATTAGAGTAAAATTTTTGTATAGAATGTACACGTCGGGCTTTCTAATTTACAACTGAAGTTGTATAGAAGTCTTTGGAAATTCTGGGTAAATTTATGACTTCTAGCGGGAATCGCGCCAGGGTTTGATACCGCTCGGTCAAGCAAAGACCCTGGTTTGTAACAATACACAGCTTTAAAAAAAAATCATTTGGTGGGGTGCTTTTATAATAAGCAAAAGTTCGCGTCAATTCGTGACTTGGAACCTATTTTTATTTTGGTCTTTTTCATCAATAGCCTGAGTCACCTGACCCCCTTCGGCTGTCGAACCAGGGAATTAGATCCGATAAAAGCTTAAAGCGAAATGAAAACGAGGAGTTTCAAATTTTACGGTACTAGACGTCGATGTGAGCGTTGAGAGAGACAGATTAACAGATTAAATTAGCAATCAAATTCAAATACAATGTATGCCAAATTATATTTGAGGTAAACATAGGTACAAATTGTCTCAAGTAAAATGGTGTCAGATCAATATTTTGTATCCTAGCGTCGCGTCATTTTGACCACATGCTCAATCTGACATCATAATCTGGTTTACCTCGATACTTGCTCAAGACATGGGATCAAAATAGTATCTGCTTGTCGTAAGCACTCCGCAAGGAGGCACTGATTTTACTGTAGGTTCCCATATTACTATCTGCATCTTCTCTGTGCATATACTATAGCCACGGTAGCTCAGTTTCTAATAGTGGGTTCTATACCTGTCCAGGATAAACTGGGTCGGTTGCCTTGGTGTACATGTGGGAAAGCTATTAGTTCCCATTTCCTCGGCATGATATAGCCAATAGTCTGGTAAGAGTGCCTTTCAAACCACCGACATCACCTTCGCCAACAACAGTAACAATAAAACTAATGCATACACTTTCTGGGTAAACCTGGACTCTAGCTTTTCTTCAAGCCATACGATTTGAATTTGTTGGTTCCTTATCGCTTCGCCCAAATTTCGACCTGGAACCAGTTCTCGCTGTATCATTATTATAATCGTCGTCATCTTCATCATGAAATAGTTGTTGCTACATGAAATAAATGGACTTTCATATTAAATATATCGCCATGATATGTAACATTTGCCAGAAATGAGCCTTTATCGTTTATTCTTATAAGTTTGTAATCTAAATCTTTGTTCCGTTAAGAGGTTGGTGTTACGACTGGTCAGCCTGCTGTCAGGGTAATGTGTCTGGGTGGGACATGATGCCACATGTCTGTGACATGATACCCCAGTGCTATACATCACTATAAACTTTCTCACCCATGCGACAGCGAAATCTAGCTGTTTTGCTAACCTTACTTTTCTTATCTCAGTCTAGTCATCTCAGACCAGTCGTCTCAGTCCACGCGCTCAGAACTACTTTTAGAAAAGAAAACCTTGTTGTCTTCTGCTGTGCCTAACGTAGTTGTTCTAATATCAAACAACAACAACAACAACAACAACAACAACAACAAATATATGACAAAAACATAGTAACTTAAGGTCAATCCATCTTTGAGAACACGCCATACAAAAACATTTCGAGAGAGACAAAGACACACACGCACACGATGTCGAGCTTTTTGGTATTATGCTAGTTCGTTCCACACTGCATGGTCAATTTTATCCTATATGTAGGCCTAACTCAGTACATTTTCAGGTCAGCGTCATTAAATGTAGCGAAAGCTACCTAACTAGTTTTAAATATTTCGTGTGAAACAAATTATATACTGTTAGCTACATTTAATGACGCTGACCTGAAAATTGACTGTGCTACAGATAGGATAAAATTCTCAATGCTGTGTGAAATGAACTATGACAGAAAACACTGATCTATGCACATAGCCTATAGACCTATACACTTCATAGCCTCCCAACTCTCTTAACAACTACAGAAAACTTAGTAACAGCCAGAAATGTGTTATGTCAAACATGCTTTAGTCTAATTTTGTTAAGCATCTCCATTGTGCCCCAGGTTGAATCAAAAATATACATACACTATTTAATGACGAATAATGCACTTACCAGCCAGAAGGAATCATTTATCCATCAACACATTAATCCATAATCAAATTTCACTGTAGCACTTGGCATATTTCCAGGACAGAAAAATAAATTTCACAGAATCCGTGAACTTGAAAGTTTAGCACCTGGTTATCCGCTAGGGTCCGTATTTGGAGGGTCTTTTATACACGGGGGTAATTTTACAATCAGTATTAAGGACAACACAAGTATGTCACAAACAGTTTCACCTCATCCAAAGAAAAGGAGAGTTATCTCCTATAGTGACACAGATCTCTAATTACCCATGAATAATCTAATGCAACATTTTACTCTTCGTTACAGCTTGTACTAAGTATAACTACAGTAGAGCTGAGTACCCAGTATCGTTTCATCATCTACAATAAAACTTTTCAAAATTGGAACTGATAAAAATGAAACAGTTTCTTGTAATAAATATTCATTATTTATTGTTAATTTCATATAACATTCATATATTAAATGTGATAATACCTCATTACTATGCTAAGTTTTATGTTGTTATTTTCTTTGCTCACGCATAAAAACTGTATACTTCGGATAACACGTCACGCCACAGCCCTCATTAACATATTTGTAGTAATGCACCGCATGTAAACATTTGCGCGTGAACTATATTACACAAGTGAGGAGTTCTTTCTTACTTTAAATGATAATATTGTGTGAGAAAAAGAATCTACGTTGAAATTTGGACCGAAACAAGGAAATCCCAGTGGCGGGGTTACCTTATATGTCTCCCCACTCGGACAAGCCTCGTGGGGAGACAAATAATGTAACCCCTTGACTGGGATTTTCCTGTCTCGGTCCAAACCCCAATATAGATTCTATATGTCACACTGCAGAAATCGTAGCGAAATGACTGACAAATTGTTAAAGCTACGTTAAAAACCCAAAACACACACAGAGACTCTAAATCTTAGATCACCGTCTCTGCAAATCAGTACTGAATCATCTCGGCTGGCTCCTACTAATGTTCCCTACACGCGCATTGAAATCCAATGAAATCAAACTGGCGTTTACATGCTTTACATTGTGGCGTCATTGGTATATTATGACGTTTGCCCACGTACTACATTATAACGTCATTGTCCTTCCAACTCTGAAAATAAATATTCCTAAGACGTTTTTTTCGGTATGATACACAAAATTTGCAGTTTCTGCACCAAAATCACATATGGAGTAAATATCACAATGTGAAACAAATGTCCTCGCCCTCGGCCAGGCCAGGCCCGGTTGGCTGCCATGGCGTGTCCTTAGGAAAGAAACTTATCAGTCATTTGCTCAGCATGATATAGCCAATACAGTGTAAAATGTGCAGTCAAAACCATCAAAAATAAACATAAACCGAATTAAGTTTCAAAGTGTATGTTTGTTTTCCCCCCGGGTAGCATTTTACAACCAAATTTGCAGCATTGCATCAGCAGTAAAGGGAGTAAACTCATTGTATGGACGATGATCCCAGGGTTTTATGCTCCTGATCATAAAAGCTTCATTCACAAAAGGTGCAAAGGCCCCCACCGCTCGAGCTGTACCCGCTAATAAGAAATATGTCAAGCCGACGACGACGACCGATGACAAAATTCTTGTGCGTGGTACGATGACGTATCTCAATGCGACATTTGAGCGTACTTAGCCTTTACTAAGGACATTGTGCTACACTGCACGGTATATGCCCTTTTTCTAGAAATTTGTCCATATTTGTATGCAAAAATATCTTTTGGGGTACCTTTTGTTTTGTCTCTTGTTGCACATTATTGCCTTGCAAAAGAGTGAAGCTCGAAACCAGGCTAACCGATTACAGATCTTAGTATTTATTCCAACTCTCAACTCTGCTCTAATTTTATGAAAAACTTCCAGCTGTTGAAAATTGTTCACAAAAACACAGTTAAATTCTATATAGCTCGTAAACGTGTTATCATTAGGACTCGCTATTAATGCAATTCATGGCTTCATACCAGTGTAACATGTGCTCTACATACATCTAAATAACCAATTGTATTGATTTCATATTTATACTTTCGAATGTGGCCTTTGAATTTTGTAAAGGTATTTAAAACAGGTTTTATCGAAATGTGACTGTTAACAGAACATCCGAGAAAACGGGCAAGCCGTTTATTTCATTCATTAATAGTTTGCGTGTGCGAGGAAGTACAGAATAGCTAATGCTTTGACATGTCCAAGAGTGTGTGTGTGTGTGTGTGTGTGTGTGTGTGTGTGTGTGTGTGTGATTTAGATTTTTAACGTAGCGTTAATAATTTTTCAGTCATATCGCTACGATGTCTGCAGTGTGACAATTTATAGTGATGTCTAGCACTGGGGCATCATGCCACAGACATGTGGCATGATGTCCCACCCAGTAACATTATCCTGACACCAGGCCGACCAGTCCTAACACTAACCTCTTAATGCTGAGCGCCAAGCGAGGCAGCTGTTAGTACCATTTTTTAAAGTCTTTGGTATGACTCGGCCGGGGTTCGAACCTGCCACCTCCCGCATCCGAGGCGGACGCTCTAACCACTAGGCCACCGGAGCGGTTTGTCCAAGATTGTGTTTAAGATATAGGGTAAGACTCATATGAATGAATCGTGCCTTTAAATTTCACTAATTAATTGATCTCAAACAACGAGAGAGAGAGAGAGAGAGAGAGAGAGAGAGAGATGAATAAATAGTATAAAAATACCGGTTTAAAACAGTGAGTATTTTTGGGGGAAGGGGGGGGGCAAGAGAAACATAGATAAATCAGCCGCTACAAAATGACAGATTCTATTTAAAAATCTAAAATAGATCGTACTTGTGTTATCCTTAATTCGGAGTTGATGAATTTGTGTCTTTCCTACATCTGGATTATCCTAAGCGTCGTTTGTACTTTTTGCACTTGTACTCGTTTTCAGATTGGCTTTTGCATTTCGTGAGCAAACGACAGATAACATTATCTGTTTTAGCAAATATGTGTTTGCGTATGAAACATTAATCAGAGTGCTGTTCTTTACGGTAGTTATATTTTGATCCATCGTTGAGGAATAAACCATTATCCTTGTTTGTTTACGATATCAATGAAAATTTTGTCGTTTGATACATACAACGAATTTCCTGTTGTTGGAGAAATTAATATATTTATTGCATAACATTTGCTAATATTGTGTACATACCATAAGTATCGTTTCAGGAATACAAAATATCCACCATATTAAAATATGAAATGGATTAAAGGAAGAGTGTGATGTGAAATAAAAGAAGACAGCAATGATTAAATGAAGAACAAATACGAAATACAAGATGGAGAGATATTTGAAGAAAGAATGAAATCCGATGAAATGCATTGATTCTTTTAGGTTTCATCATATGCACGGTAATTCGGTATATACTCTCCTCAGAAACATATTTGACAATTTAATGTAAAATAGTAGACCAAAATGGACAGTGCAGAATATGATGAGGGATACCTGAAGAATTTGAAAAGAAACAGCTGAAAAAAGTTGTCTTTGATAGAGAGTTGAATAAATATCTGATACGGTTTGGTTTGGTTTGTGTTGTGACAAGCAACACAAGTAGTTATTCAGCAATGTAGCATTTGGAATAATGTTCGCTGCCCAAGGACAAACCATGGTGGCCAGTCTGTCAACGTGGGGACGGATGAGAACACGCACCGCTCACCCCGCGGGCTTCCCTCTGATAGTATGACTAATCCTTAACACCCAGGTGTGATACCTACAAGCCTTTGTCAAATGATAAGAGCGGTCACCTACGCCAACTCAAGTTTCCGGTCTGGCGGGTCACGGTAACCTTGCGTAAGAGATTGGCACTAGCCCGCGACAATGTTTAGACATCAAACACATAACCACAGTAATATCCTAGCTTATACATGACTTTATTATAGCTGGGGCTTAAAGACCACAAAGTTTTGTTCTTATGGACAAGCGTTGGTTATACACATGTAAAATATACAAAGTACAATTAGGAAGCAGGTTAATAAATGGTGTCCTTTATAAACAGGAGTACTTTATCAGATGCGTCTGCAAGTATGTGTGTATGAAGGTACGCTAAATATAGGCATAGATCCATGCGAGTATTCATTAGGTTAGCATATGAATATGAGTATATCAATGCAAGCATTAGAGACAATTTGAAACGAAAATACAGCTCACATTCAAAAACCGTCTTGTAGAAGTAAATAAAGGAAGACAACTTTTGTTGCTGATGAATAAGATGAGAAAACGTTTTATTCCACCGCAAAACTGGCATAAGCTAAAGGGCCCCTGAACCCCATTGTAGCTTAAACAAATTTAAGTCAGAAGTAAAGGACTCAACAGTCCTTGCGCCTGCAAATACACTGGTGCGTTTCAAACACAATGTTAGCATCAAGCATTAAGTCTAAAACTCAAATAACTAAAGTAAGTAGCGATAGGAGCATAGCAAACGGCCGACTCTCTTCAACTAGCTCAGCAGGACCTTTGTCGGAAGAACTCGTGTTAGAAAACCAAAATTGGAGACTATGAGCATTTAAGAATCATTCTAAATAATGATGTGGAGTGCTGAAAGTCCAACAAGTTAAAGGGGTTATCAACATAAAGATGCATGATAAATTTGACTGTAATGCAATTCTCCTGGGGAATGTTGTGCTGCGCAAAACACAGTTAGGGGGATGGACATTCGGGGGGTCATAACATCTGTAAATGATGTCAGAAAAGGATGCAAATAAAACCCACTTGAGACCTTATCAATATGCAGCCACACCCAAAATGTTGTTAAAATCGAAAACATTTTGGTTAAATTGTCTTGTGAAAAACAGAGCAAGGACGACTAGCAATCAGGAGCCATAACCCTTCCAAGAGAGATTAACCCCGTATAAGACACGTGTAAGTCTGTGAAACAATGTTCATACACAGGAATATTTCTAATGCTTCTTGAGCTATGCCAGTTACAAGTAACATCTAAATGAATATAAGAAGTTCACTGTCAAAGACCATTAACTCTATATTAAAAATAGAGTTGATGAGACAACTCAGGCACCATCAATCGACACTCAAAATGCATCAGAATATATTGAATATTTCCTCAGCTATGATGCTGTAGTGGAATTGTATTATTTATAGAAAAGGGGCAATAACTCTGTAAAAATTGAGCCCAAAAATACAAAATCCTTTAAAGGACACATATACATGTAGTACGCAATTCACCTACCAAATATCATCCAGGTATATGTAAAACCATGCCGGTTACAGAAAGTTTAAACGGATGGGCAGATGGACAGACGGATATAAAGAACGATTAATAAATTCCTATATTGCTCAAGCATCTTGATCATTTCAATTTTCTCTGCATAGATACAAATGATATTTGTCTCTGCTGATGGAAGCCGATTTAAATTTGCTTCAGATTTTTCCTCTCTCAAATGCGTGTCCCACTTGAAGAACAGTCGCGTCGTCAAAATGGCGGCCAATGATCATCATGCCGATGGGCAAACCCTGCGAGAATCCGGCATTGACGGTCAGGGCAGGGTGTCCGGTAATGTTGAAAGGAGCAGTGTTCTGTAACATTGTCAAGGCAAGATTCAGACGATCTATAGCAGAAACGATAAATTGAAATAAAGAATTATAGAACGTCAAAACAATACACGATAATAAAATTCATATATATTACATGCACGATGAAGGTGGGTTAAAACATTTCGATTGTTCGATTTTCATCTCTGGTAATATCTGATATTTTATTTCAAATCAGTTCTACCAAAGCCAGAAGGAAAGTTTTGCATCCTCTTTGTGACGTATTGTTCTACAACATCTTTATGTAAGGATAGCATTATTTACACTATCTCCTGTGATATACCGTATAAATCGATACTTCAAATGTACAATGAAGAATTTTAATTGGTTAATACTAATGTAGACATAAATAAAGACAAACGTTAGAGATACCCTCAACGTTATCAGAAGAGTTCTGTCTATCGCACATGGACTGAGAGTTTACGAAATTATTTAATTATATACTTTGCGCCAACCAAAGAAAACGTTCTTCCTTAATTTTTTTTTCGTTTGTAACCGAAATGTAAGGTATAAAACAAAATTTCAAGTTTCGGAGAGTAATGCCGGATAAAGATTTGCTTTGAAATATGGGGGTTATACAAATAGCAATAGAGTTAGCATTAGCATCCAAGGATTAAATTGGCATGCTAAACAACATAAAACCCACTGCATAATTTTCACAGATCCTTTATTTTTTGCTATTATATATTACATTACAATCCCGTCTTTCTGTTTTCCTGTAACAAATAATCCACATTTTATATCAAAGGACAAAAATAAAATCCTCGTTCATTCTCAAAACATTGTCAAATGAACATCTGAGTAATTAATTTACCACTGTGCAAAAGGTAAAAAATTTCTGTAAAATTACACAATGTGTAATTAGCTGGCTCAATTAAAAACCATACATTTCAGCATATATATATATGATTTTATGTCAACTTTCAAAATATAACTATACAAACCTAGTATATATATATACTAGATGAGCTTTGGGCGTATAGTTTCATAAATATAAGAATACAAACCTTGCCGTGTCTCCTTGCTCGTAGGAAGCTTACTTGCTTTGAATGGCAGAGTTGGCATAACCAGAACATCGTATGTTTCCAGTGCTTTGTTGTAGGCTTTGGTTAGCATAATATTCTGATTCTGGGCCATAGCATAGAATCTGTTCTGGTAGTTTTGGCTCACATACCCGGTATAAAGGATCATCATTTTCACTGTCTCTGAAAGATCCTGGGGCCTTGCTTTAATTCCACGAGCATAAGCTTCTTGGAGCGAGAAGGGATAAAATCCTTTGTTGTGATATCCCGTTCCTGCGATGAATGAAGCAAGAAACCAAAATGTCTTATGGAAAGAAAGCTGAGTTGGTTTGCCCAATTTATATATACATCAAAAATTTTTTAAACCTGATTGTGATGGGACCAAAACTGTGCGTTTAAAGAAGAAACAAGCATCATATTATGTGGAGATATAGGCTCAGGACATATATATATATATATATA
>JAECUM010073249.1:0-24973 GCA_016617855.1 Megalonaias nervosa | reverse complement strand
CAGCCCTACATGTTACCAACGACATCTCATGACGCAAGGTTCCCAGCAGAAAAGTGCTTGCAAACTCCTGATATTGTGTTCTACTTGTGGCCAACTCATACGCACTACTAATGCCAAGGCGCACGTTTTTCCAGGAAAGAAATGTTATATTTGTCACCAAATTGTGGACTTGAACATGAATACTACATTCAAAATACCATTCGAAACAGGAGGAGGATGAAAAGAAGAAAAGGGAATTTCATCTTTCCTGATTTTGAATGCATTCAAAAGACCGGCATTCACATTTGTAATTTCTGCGTGGCTCATCGAGCGGGTGAGAAGTTCATCCATGAACCCATCTGTTTTCATTGTTCCCACTGTAGCAAGGTTCCAGGAGGACGTAAAAAATCTTTCGAGAACCGGACACTCTTTCCTATTTCGCCCAATGGATCATATACCCTATCGACGACACGTGGAACTAAGGGAACGTTGAACGTTACGAAGACTGCCATCGGTTTGCCACGGTGATGGCTCACAGTTTTTCGGGATACGATGGACAATGTCTTCTGAAATACTACATAGAACAAGGTAAGAAATGCCCTTATGTCACTATGAACGGAGCCCAACTCATCTACATGCAAGTGGGACAAGTACAGGTTAAAGATTCCATGAGTTATTTGACCATGCCATTCAGTCGAATGCTTTAAACGTCTGGAATGACGGAAATAGCCAAAGGATATTTTCCGCACATTTTCAGTACCAAAGTCAACCAACACGCAGTCCTGCTACATTTGCCTGACGCCCACTACTACGACCGGGACAACATGCTCACCGAACAAAGAGAAGCATTCTACGCTTGGTACCTCTCTCACGTTTCGGACCCCTTCTACATTCAGGAAGAAATGTTAAAGTATTGGCACTTTTTCTTGCAGCATGGAGGGATCGATCCCTAGAAGGCAACCTGTACCATCGCCAAAGCGTGCTCCTAAGTGTACCGCAAGCGATTTATGCCCAAGAACACCCTTACTATCAAACGCCCTCAAAGTTCATCGAGCTACGATACTGGGTCAAAGCTCTGTGCTGGCTACATTATTTGTGCGAAAAGGATGACAAACGGATACAACACGCCAGAAACGGGGGAGGCGAAAAGAAAAGTGGAGCATATTCTGTAGATGGCTAGGATTTAGGTGACCACAAGACCGTGCACGAGTTTCAAGGATGCTTGTTTCACGGATGCCCTACTTGTTACCCTCAACCTGACATGAAAAATTCATTCTCAGAGCGTACCATGGAAGAATTATATGAGGAAACTTGTCAGCGACGCTTGAAGTTAGAACAACAAGGATATCGAGTCACTGAAATGTGGGAACACGAGTAGTATCACCGTTTGAAATCTCATCCCGAGTTTAAATGCATCGTGGAAAGTTACAAACTGGTGGCCGCTCTAGACCCATGGGACACTTTGTTTGGAGGACTAACGAATGCCACATACTTGATTTACCGCGCGGATGAGGAGAAAGGAGAAGAAATAAAATACCTGGACATGTGTTCGCTGTATCATTGGGTGTGCAAATATCATGTTTGCAGTAGGGCACCAAGGCACCCAAAATATCTGACGGAACACATCAAAACGTAAAATGTAACCTCTCCAAAGATCAAAATCCAAGAAAGATCAGGAGTGTTACAGAGTTTACTGGATTTATCCAAGCAAGAACTATCACGATGTAGTCCGCTGCAGACCCCTCAACGTCGAGTGATGACCATGAAGATAATTCGGCGTACAGACAATTACTGGAGGTGCTTCACTGTATAACAAAGACCAGTGCTATGCGATTCGCTTCAGTGCTTTTTGCTTCTGAAAGAAAAACGCTGCCATGTCACCCAAAGAAGTACACACCACTTTCACTCTCCTGTCAAAAAAGGAAAAAGAAAAGGACTGCCTCATCGTTTAGGCAAACATTATGATGTGTTGTCGGTCCTGTCGAAAGCCCATCCACGCATACGAAAACATCTCCTTCAAACATCCCCTAAAGAAATCATCAATACCGTGTGTGACTGTTCTTTAAATGCCTTGAAAGGAACGATACCTTTGTCTAAACACCAGAAAGAAGCCTCAGAGAAGCCTCGTTACGTCATTGCCAAATGGTCTTAAGGAAAATTCCCATCAGTCAAAAGAAAACGATGTTAGTGCAATACGGAGAATTTATTGTTCCCTCGCTGATAGCCTCCTTGCTCAAAGGAGTGGCTGCTCCTTTGTTTTTAGAGGACTTTTTGGAAATATTTTAGCCAGCGCTCCGAGATAAGGAGGCGAAAGAAGATAAAAAAGGACCCCTTTTGTGGCAAGACCTCATATCTGTACTTTAGAATCTCATGGAAGGTGGAAAGTTGACTTTAGTGCCCAACAAACGATGGATGCGACTCCATCGTTGGCAAGAACATAGGACCCCTCATTTACCTCTAAATCCTCTTCTGGCTGAGATGTCACAGTTACTACACGAACTGCAACCGTTGATGGATCGCACCGATTTGTCAGAAATGGAAAGTTCGCAATGGTTTGGCCAAATCATGAAATGTCTTCAACTCTTTCACTGGAAAGCTTTAGATGAAACAACTAAACCAACCCTGAAAGACTTCAAGGCCATGATGAAAAGCCAATCGTCATCGTCATCCCCTGTGACCAAGACAGACGCAGCCACACGGATGCCAGAGGAAGAAGATGCACGAGAAATCTTTGAAACACCGTCGGCTCCCGTCTCTAGTAAGACATTCCTTGTTGACCATTCTCCCACTTCCCAAGGATAATAACTCAAAGCTTGGGTTAAAAAGATGATGTTGACCCCTTCATCGACAGAAGTGAAAAAGAAAGAAGGGAAGCCAGAAGCGAAAAACGAAAGCAAGAAAAAGCAATCCCTTTGCCACCACCACCCTCGGCGCCTACTCCTGTGGCACATTGGACACTCCAAACAGTTTCCAAACTCCACGAAAGCAAGAGCAGTACCATCGAACAGACGGTGACTTATTGAAGAGAATACTGATGGAGAATCTTTCAGCCAGCATTTGCTACAATCCTGCCCATCCTGCGGGTTACGGATAAGTTCAAAAATTGTATCGTGCTGCTAAATCCGACTAAAAAGTGTACGTTTACCCCATGTACAACGTTGGTTATAAGAGCAAGCTACGTACACGTTATACAAAAGTCTAGAAGACAAACCAAAGTCGAGGGCATCGATCATCAATAGCAAGCCGATTTAGCCAAAGTATCTCATTTCGCCAAATACAATCAAGGCTACAAATATTTTATTTGTGTCATCGACGTCTTTTCCAAATTTTCCTGGGTTGTGCCTTTGACTTCCAAAACGAGTTCCGTGTTAGTGTGTGCCTTAGAACAGGTGTTGAAACAAACAGTCATCACCCTCTCCGATGGCAAACAAAGTCAATGAGTTTCTGAACCAAGCTTTCCAAAAAGAATTGAAGAAAAGACATCCATTTTCTCGCCACCGAGAATCTCGAAACAAAAGCCACCATCGTGAAACGTTTTCAACGCACGTTAAAAGAATTCATACGGAAATATTTTACGAATCATCACACCTTCAAGTACATCGACTTCTTACCGAGCTTGGTCAAAGCTTACAACCTTACCTTCGGATCATCGGATGCGTCCCAGAAGTAGTGCCTCCCGACAATCAAGTGGCCGTATTTCAGCGACTGTTTGGTATATCTAAAGCTGCCCCCCCCCAAAAAAAAATTGGACTGTTAATGACCGGAGATTGGATGCGCATTGGAAAAGCGAAACGCACCTTCGACAAAGGTTATTTACCGAAATGAACCACCGAAGTGTTCCCTGTCACTGGACGAGTGCGTGGCCGCCATCCTCTTGTCTATAAATTGGAATACATGAACGGCGAAGTGTTAAAAGGAACTTTCATATGCCCGCTTTACAACGCGTGACCAGAAAAGCAAGACGACGTGTACGACATCGAAAGCATTCTCGATCGAAGAACCCCTAAAGTAGCAATCGCCGCGTCAAATAAGTGAAGGACGTTGGAAAGGATATCCGAGTTTTGATTCTTGGATCGACTGTAAAGAGAAGTGACCATCATGCCATTTAACACAGCAGCAGCGACCGCTCCTTCTATGTGGGTGTAGTGCTGAGAACGTGTGTCTTAAAGGCAAACCGTCTTTTTCTGCCAAATCTTTGTGGTATATTGTGCCATAGGATCAGCCATTGGCCAATTTGAGTTTGCAACAAGAAGACAAACAATTGTGGACCATTTTACTCAGCAGTTGCATCGGTTAACTTCTACCCAATTCTTCCCTAAAATATTTCAGTCACAACGGAAGCCTTGCGGCCAACGCCATCCATCCCAGAAAGCAGCGCAACAACCCTCTTTTGGAATTCTTTTAAATCCAAGTGACTCCTCAGAAAGCAGAGCCCTCGCATTATGAATAACCAATTTTACTTAACTTTACCCAGTGACAGTTCCATGGATGTGTTTCTCAACAATACTTTATACTATTTCACGTCCAAATCACCTCAGGCCATCCAATTGGATGACGAAACGCATTGGGAAGTGGCTTTGGTAGAAATCATTCATCCCTCACAAATCCTAAACATCACCGAAATTCAAAATGCTTTCGTGGTTGACATCCTAAATGAACAAGTGCAAAAACAGCTGGACAAAAATGATACCATTTTGTACGAATTCAAAAAGCCATTAGCATCCAATCCTCAATTGACTATCTCTACCATCAGATTTCCTGTAGGGTACTTTCTTAATGCTCGACATTTGGCCAAACGATTGATTCCATGTTCGACGAACAGTTTAGTAAAGCCTAGTCAAAATTAAGAAACTTGTCAAGATCAAGTGCCATAACATTTCTCAACTGTCTGGACATGTAGTTCTCAGATGACAAAACTTTGAGCATCACTCTTTGTCCTGAGCTGTATGTTTTTTTGGGTGGAGTCACCACTAAGGGTCTCAAGAAATTCATCAACCGCCACAAGGTATTTTTCAAGTATGTTGTTTACCCTGTGCAACTGAATGAAGAATTAAATTTGATGTTTGTCTGCTCCGATGTGGTGGAGTATACGTGGTAGGGAAACAGCTGCACCGTTAATGAGTGTCAGTTCTTTCAAAGTGGATTCTGCAGTAGTTGCTTACGATGAGGATGGAAACACGGATCACGTTAACCGTGAATTTGTACATCGTCATTATTTGGCTGCCAGTAAGTCGTATTTCGACAGGGTCAACATTGGTATAAAAGGGGACCTGGGACAAAATATTCTATTCTCGAAAGGAAAAGTCACAGTAAAACTAAATTTTCGAAAAAGATTCTCTATCGCCTTGAAATTCATGTATCCTGTGTATCGAGGAGACGGTGGACAACAAGGACATCATTTATGAGAGATACTGAAATCTGCGTTTCGTTCGGTGGCACCCGTCTTGAAACAGATGGTGACACGAGGATTGCACGTGTTAAAAGATGCCGCTTTGACGCAAGGACAATAATTTCTCCAAAAATGTCCTCATCGTCAAACAAAATCCCAAAGAAGCCTTCTTGAGAGCAAGCAAAAATATGTTGCTTCAAACTGGAAAAGACACTATGTCTTGCCGAGAGACTCCTATAAATGCGCTGCACGCTTCTGAGCAAGGCATTCCTTCTTCTTTCAAGCCACAGCAAACTCAAGACATCAAGAGACGCCGACGATCTTCCGGAGCTCGTAGACACCTTGCGAGAAAGACTAAGAAAAGAAAAACGGCCACATCATTAGACGTCTTTGATTATTAAACAGAAACAATGATAATGCACTGAGATTCTTGCGAATGTTTCAAGTCAAAACTGGATCTGTTTGCCATGCCACCCACATGATGACGATGCAAGAATCTCAATATGTAGAATTTCATCAAGTTTTGTATTTGACTACCTCAGCCCCCCCCCCCCCATCGAATTTGAAATCAAAGGACAGACCGAACTTTAGCAGTTACTTGTACCTGAAAGTCAAAGTTCTCAAAACGGACGACATCGCTCCAAGTGCCAATGCCAGAGTAGCTCCCTTCAACCATTTCATGCATTCGTTGTTCAGCGAAGTGGATTTGTATTTGAATAATAAACTAGTCAGCAGCAGCAATGAGACTTACCCTTACCGAGCGTACCTAGAAAATCTCTTGAAGTAGGAACAAGAAGCCAAGAACATTCTTTTGGATGCTCGCGCAGTATGGAAAACTGACACGTTGGAGAAGTTCAACGACACAGTCCTGACAGAAGAAGATAATCCTCAGATTGTGGAATTTAACGACCGTCGAAAGAAAATCCTACAAGGGCGCATTTGAGAACTGATAGGTCGTTTGCATTTGGGCATGTGGTTGCAAGGCTAGTATACGTTGAACGAAGTGGATGTCCGCGTGAGGCTGAATCGAAGCCGTAACGTTTTCAATTTGATGGCTAATGTGAACGGGTACAAAACCAACGTCCAAGAAGCCAGGAATTACGTGCGACGCGTGGATGTGTTACCCAAAGTGGGAAACGATATCAGTCATACTTTTAGCAGAACGACCGCCAAGTATGCAAACGACGACTGAAGTGCAATCCTTCATCGTTGCCACTGGACTCAGATCCAAGATCGAAGATCTTTCTTAAAAGAGAGTTACACAAACGTTTAATCATCGGCATCATCAGCAATGAAGCCCTCAACGGAGCCATCACACAAAATCCTTTCGAATTTAAGCATTGCAAAGTGTCCAAGATAGAATCAGTGTAGATGGCCAGACCTTGTGTACCAGACCTTTCGAACCTAACTTTGAGCAGAAGAATTACTTTTGATCTTACTTGTTCCTGTACGAAGCCATCGGACAGTTAGGTACCAATAGCAGATTATGCGGAGGTTACGCTTTGTGGGCTTTTGATTTCAGTCTAGACCAAGGCAGAGACGAGGAATATTTCCACCCTATAATATCCGGCTAACATTGTGTGAAACTTCAGTTTGCAGAAGCTCTACCCAACAAGGTGAACGTCATCTTACATGCAGAATTTGACAATACACTAGTAGTCAACAGTATAAGGAAGTGATTCTAGACTAGTAGAAGATATGGAAGAATCTTACCCCTCTTTTGACTGTTAAGCCTCTTTAGTGATAGGAGACGAGGAAATCGTTGAACCAGAACAAAATGAAAAAGGAAAAGGCGAACAAGACATCATGATGTCAAGCTGGCTAGAACAAGAAGAACATTTAATATCCTTCTTGTTTTGCTACGCATCTGGAGGGAAAAAATTACAGCGTTGACCTACAAACATTGTTATGGATGTAACTATAAATGCATGATAATTAACCAAGAAGAAAAATTGGAAGAGTATCTGGATGACGCTTGGGGTCTCATCTCGGAAGAGAACTCGTTGCATCAGTGGTGGCTATTCCTCTCCTCCATTGACTTCTCTAGAGATCCAACGCATCTAATATCTCTTTCCACTGAGTACGGAGACGAAGCGTAGAGCCATTTATTCGTCAAAGATTTTCAAAGAAAGAGTCAGGATTGAATTGATGACATCATTATCTGCGAGAAACAAAATGGATGCCTGGAAACCTCATTACTTTTTGACAAACAGTTCCTACACAACTTCTTGGAATCCTTGCACTAAAGATGAACTTTCTCATCGCAAACCTAAAGACATTAAAGCTTATGTCATCAATACTGACAACAGTCATCAACAGGAACCCACAGGTGGCCGTCTACTTTCTCAACGATCATAGTGTTGAGTATTTCGATTCTAATAGATTACCGCCTTTGGAAGAGGACATCATCGATTCTATGAGAAGAAATGCAAAGACGACTCATTTCAATAATGTGAGATTACAAGGCATAGATTCAATGGTGTGTTTTCTTCATCAACGCAGTCTTGGATATCCCTTGGAACATTTAGTGACTTATTTTGATAGTAACTATTCTAAGAATGATGATAAAGTAGAAAGATGGTTTTGTAAACTTTAAAGTTATCATTTGTCTTAGGCTATGAAACGTGGTGTGTATCGATCGCCAAATGACCTACATCAGTGGAGGTCGAGTGTGACTCCATAACAATGTCAACCTTGTAAATGTGTTCTTGTTTGGAAAAATAATGTTGACTTGTTGATTTTGATTTGGAGAAGTTTCTTGATGAGAAAAGGGATGTTGTGGTATTGAAACTTGGTGTATGTAGTGTATTAAATTGACACTGTATGAATATATGCTCTTTTACCTCATTATCCCTCAGTGTCATATTAGCCATGGCGTTTCTACAAAACTGAAGGGATGTTTTACATCGCGTCCGTGCAGGAGGCATATAATGCTGCGCGGTCGCCAGTCTTTTCGTGCAAGAGAAAGCCCTCAACAAGAGTAGACATACTAAGCTTGCCAAAACTTTCAAAATATATAAGGAGAAAAAAAAAACACACCAAAAGGGCCATCCGTGAGGCAAAGATTAAAACTTGGTCAGAATTTTGCCCATCCTTAAACAACAAAAGCAATGCAAAACAAGTGTGGGATAAAATTAAAACAATTAAAGGAATACCAATCAACAATATCCCAAAGATCCCTGAGGCAATAATGACCCAAGAAAAAGCCAATAAACTGGCAATACATTTTGTAGGAATGAGCAGTAATGATAATCATACTGCAAAATTTCAGCAACAGAGAATAAACATTGAAACTAATTTCCCCTGCTTTTTTATAGACAAAGGGGGCCAACCCAATTACCTTAACGATGATTTTGGCATCTATGAATGGCACAAAGCCATTAAATCCAAGAAATCAACTGCCCCGGGGGAGGACTCACTGGGGTAAGAAATGTACAAAAATATCCCTCCAAATACTGAACTGTTGATATTAAAATTTATCAATGCAATATGGAAAACAGGTGAAATCCCTAGCAATTGGAAAAAAGCAATAGTTACCTCAATATTAAAAACAGGTAAAGACCCAGCAAATATTAACTCATATAGACCCATATCACTAACAAACAACCTATGTAAAGTCATGGAGATGATTAACAACAGATTAAAACAACATTTGGAACGAAATAACCTAATATCTCCTAACCAAAGTGGCTTTCGCAACAAAAGATCCACCACTGATCAACTGATAAGACTAGAATCGCATATAAAATTGGCATGTAATGCAAAACGCAAATGCGATAGACACCTCATAGCCATCTTCCTCGACTTGGAAAGGCATATGACCTAATTTGGACAAAAGGTCTAATTGCAAAAGTAAACCACTATGGAATGACAGGTTTCTTACATAAGTGGATAGCCCATTTCCTAACCAATCGAAAAATCCAAATCAGAATTGGCAACGATTACTCAAAAACGTATACACTAAACAATGGAACACCTCAAGGAAGTGTAATAAGCCCAACATTCTTTAATATTATGATAAATGATCTAGATCAATCAATTAACCAGAATCAGATTTATATATCACAGTTTACAGATGATAGTGGTGTTTGGAAAGCAGGCAACCCCTCCAGCGAAACCGTTATCAGCGAACAACAAAAGGGCTTAAATACTATAGGTCAGTGGTCTGATAAATGAAGATTCAAAATAACAGAAAAAAACAATAGGGATTCTTTTCTCCCCTTAGGCAAAAACCAGAAGAGTGCCCCCCATCCTTTACCTCAGTATCATACCCATACGTTCTGAACGGGTGGCCAAATTCCTGGGTATGTTCTTTGATGAGCATCTTACATGGAAACAACACATAGACGAACTAATTATAAGATGCAACAGAGATATAAAACTCTTCAATAACCTCAAAGGAACAAATTGGGGAGCTGACCAGGGCACCTTACTTATATAGATCTCTGGTTTGATTCAAACTAGACTATGGTTCTCAGGTTTATGCATAAGCATGCACAAGCCCCTTAAGGAAACTAGACAGCTTGCAATTTAAGACACTAAAGATCTGTATAGGGACACTAACAAATACATCCTTGGAAGAAATGCAAATCCTAGCAGGCGAGCCACCTCTGCAACTACGTAGAGAAGAGCTGCTGTTAAAATACGCGACAAGAATACCCACACAAGGAATATCGCAGCCAACAAGGAAGATCATTGAAAGATGCAAAATGCCTTTCAGCCGTCGTCTAGTGTCTCAATTACCTGGAAGAAGAAGGAGCCATGACATGATAAAAGAATTAGGATTGGACAATATCCAAGCAGAAGAAACAGCTTACCTTGATCCAACACCCTGGCAATCCAAAACACCTCAATAAATTTTAGAGCAACTACATGGTGGAAAAAAATCCGAAGAACCACGATTTTAAAAATGGAAATTATGAAAGAAATGGAAGATAAATACTATGGATTTACAAAAATATTCACAGATGGAGCGAAAACAAAAGAACCCAATAGAACAACGGGTGCAATCTTTATCCAAGAGAGGAACGTAGTACTAGGAAACAGACTACCAAACGACTGCTCAGGCTATACTGCTAAATTCTGGGCGATTATGGAAGCCCTTAAACGGATAGTCGATAACAGCCAGAAAAATCAATCATACTCAGTGACTCACTAAGCTTCTAAAATTACCTGAATAAAATGTCTCGCATAGCAGAACAAATTTTCTAACAGAAGAAAACCTGACACTTAGAAAACTTGACAATAATCACCAAATAGTAGAACTCATGTGGATACCACCCCACATCGACATTCTAGGAAACGATAGAGCAGACAAGGAGACCAAACTCAAGTTTCAAGAAATAACACCAACCGACATAAAATACAGTATGCAAGAAATATAGAAACAAATTAGGAGAAAAAATGATGCCAAATGGCAGTCAATCTGGAGTACCAGCAGAAAAGGGAGAACCCTATACATGATTCAAAATCATGTGATTCGTAGCATATTTAAATCATAACTCCTATACAGGCAGGACCTGAGAATCGTCAACCGTTTAAAAACAAGAAAGACACTTCTGGCAGGCAGTTTCGGCATGTTTCTCGAAATAAATGCCGTACGGGAAACCAAATGTCCCCACTGTCCAAAATTAGAAGACTTAAACCATGTCTTCATTGAATGTTTGCACTACGCGACACAAAGTAAAAAGCTCCGGGAAAAACAGACCAAAATAGATGCCGCGAGTACATACCCGGAATTTTCTTACCACCTAGCAAAAACCCAACGTTATCTAATCTTAACATCATTTGTTTCCTCTTGGATATAGGAAAGAAAGGAAATATTTAAATTTTGAATTTTCGCCTCCACTAAATTTTTCATTTATACTGATCCAATTATGAATGCAGCGCAGGGGCCTTGAAGAGGGAGCCATGACAAATGAATCAAGAATTATAGGAAAAGCTGGAGACCAACCGCATAGGGTGTGGAGTAATGCCAGTGCCTATACGGCGGACCCTATACCGATTGAGACAGATGGGCCTGCCCCCGTACGCCATGCTGCGACTGCAGGCAATCGACCTAGCAATGCCAATGGTAACAGGTCCAATATCACATCAGAACCAATAAACAATACAATAAGACACAAACCAACTCAAGCAATGCACGCAGCAACAAACTAAAGATAGCACATATCTATAAATAATAATACTAAGGTAGAACAAATGGACTAGGATAGAACAATACACACCAAATTCACACGAACCGCTGGTGGGTATTATTAATATTTAGACACAATACAACTATTAGGAATTGGTATACAGTCTGCAACAAGATGGATTAATCATAAGCACTATAAATTAACAGTCCCCAAAAAACATTATAAATCAGTCTAAGCCCAAGGCTGATATTGCCAGCCACACAAGGTGGCACTTTAAAATAGGGACATAAAGTAAATAGGGCCCCAAATTAATAATTATAAGGTGGTCAATAGCCCAAACCACAGGTTCCCCGCACAATGCGGACTAAATAGGATAGGATATTATCACTTAAACATGGCAGGATTGGTAAAATATTATGAAACCTGGTCCAATAAATTACGAGATATAAGGTGGTTTAAAATCCAAAACCATCAGGCCCCGTAATAACAATTAAATCAAGTTAAACTTAAGATATAAGTCATGTAAATAACTATGTTCTAGTAAAACCCACTGGCGGATTTCACCTTTTGATTCACACGATAATAATGTATTGGCACATAGAGTCTATATTCAAAATTCCGTCAGGAAGACAAAATTTATATTTTAGACAAGGGGGTGCAAAATTGATTACCAATGGATAAACGAGCACTATGCATAGCGCCCATGTGGCTCCCTCAGACCCTGGCCTCCCTTTCCAAGTCCGCGCATGGTGGTTGATTAGGAAATGTAGACTATATTAAGATGAGTAAGTGCGCTACAATTCACACTCATCTAATATTCCGTGGAGCTTTTATATCCTCGGAGTCAGACAAAACTAAAAAGCATACGGTGTATGCATTAAAGCGTACAGGAGTGTGGCACTAATTCCCTCCCGTACGAGTAACGCACATGTCCGAATGGGCGAAAGCGTCTTTAATTGAATTGAACGAACGAACGAACGAATAGTCTGATCGTTTTATTCTCGGTGAGTCGAGCTATTGAGCGCATCAGCGATGGAAATGAGCAGATCAGCACGTCAAATCAAGTCAATCTGACCATCCATTGTTGACTCGCCAACAGATAAACATGCCTTCAAAATCAGCCAAGCTGAATAAGACTAAGTGCATTTTTGCATCGTGTCAGGCAGAACCTGATTTAGAAGCCAGACGAAATAGAAAATGTCAGGATGTTAAAAATGGCGCAAGACCTCATATAAAAAATCTTCCAAGAAGAAGTGACGCAAGAAGAGGAAAAGTGGACAGAGAGATATAGAGAGAAGAAACAGCAGCAGCAGTAGCAGCAGCAACAACAGCAGGAACAAGAGAAAGGTTTTGTGGATTGTAGAATGGAAGCCAAGAAGTTCTTCGTAGAAGCAGGCATTATCCAATGGGAGAACCTGCAGCGAGACGTAGCAATCCTCGCAGACGTTAAGAGATTGCCAAGATCACAAAACAACCAAACAAAATAGCCCTTTTCTGGGCTGCCCAGATCTCTAGAAAAGAAACTAATGTTGGCATTTTAATGTGTTGGTGCTTGTGTGTGTGTCATGTATCCATAAAAAAAAAATCACTCTATTCTAGTGTGAGTGTTTGTTTGTATGTAAAGGTTTTGGAGGTGTGTCTATAAACAGTTCATACCATTACTTGTATGATGGTGTGTGTTTGGTAGGTTTGGTATATGGTTGTATGTATTTGTTGTAGTACAGTGTGTTTGTATGTAAGAAGAGAAGAGAATTTTCTTTAGGTCAGCGTAGTACGTGTTTTCAATTAGGGTCTTGTGTTGTATGTACTGTAGTATGTATGAAGGGTGTTTCCCTTCACGTCCGTGCTTCATGCACATAATGCAATGCGTTCGCCAGTCTCGCTACCCATCGTTGACTTGTCAAGAGTGAAAAATGAGCAAACTACATAAACTGTTAGAGCTCGAGATGCACCTGGAATATGCTCGTCGCCTCCTAGACGAAATGGCCATAGAGGCAATACACGAAGCGGGGAAGATAGAAGAAACAATATGGAAAGAAAAGGAGGAAAAGAAAAAGACGGCATTGCTCCATTTGATGATGCTACTAACCTGTTAGGTCAAGTCTGTGGCGAGGACCCCACCACCATCATAACGACAACCACAACAACAAAGGGTCGCTGTTCCTGCAACAGAAAACCGGGACCTAGAATTGGAGAGACAGGGTCAAGACTGGGAGCCATAACAGCCACAACCTCGACCGATACAACATCCCAGGCACAGCGGGAATTAATAAGGAAAGTGTCTTCAGAGTCCAACGAACGGAGGATTGGGGTGCTGATGCCGACCATCCACCCTCTGCACCCCCAACTGTAACAGTGGATTGGGAGAATGAATGTGAGGGGAAGGTTTTCCTTCATGTCGGTGCTTCAGGCATATAAATCGAAGCGTTCGCCAGTCTGGCTACCCTCGTTGACCTTTCAACACATCAAAAATGAGCTCAATGAATGATTTAAAAGATGCCTGGTATTGGATGGTGGATGCGGAGACAAGAGGCCGTTCTCTGGAGGCATCCAGTCACCCTAGACTTCTTAACAAGCCTAGTGACAGCTCTAAAATCAGCCAGGGAGCCTGTCAAAGAGGTGTTCGAGCAGGAAGTAAAGAAGATGAGAGAACTGAAGGTCTTTGCATATTGTAAAGTGGGTAAATTGAAGGAGGCCATTGATTGCATGGTGAAAATCATGTATTGTTTTAGAAGAGATTGATGACTAGGAGGAATGTTCTTACCAACCCCTAATGAGTGTGTACTGGGGATAAATCAGTTTAAATAAACTGAGAAGATGGTCAGAAAAGTCATGGAAGAAGAAGTGGAAAAGACCAAAGCTATGTGGGCAAAGGGGAAGAATGAAAAAGGAAATAAGAAGAAAAAGGAAAACTTTGACAGGCTAGATGAAAACTGGATGAAAGTCCAAGAAAAGTTTAGAAAGATGGGGCATCCAGACTGCATACCAGAGGATGAAAAGAAGATGATAAATTTCGTTTAAAAATTAAGAACGTGGTGGGAGGAAAGAGAAGAAGAAGAACATAATAGCCCTTTTCAGGGCCACTAAATTGCCTCGAAATGATATACTCATTGAAAAAAAATTTGTCTTTGTGTTGTAAAAGTAAGTGTTATTGTTTTTGGTTTGTTTGTTTATGTCTGTGTTTTGATTCTCCCAATAAACCCTTGTCCCAATAAACCCAACTTAGTCACTCAATGAGTTTATAGGGACAATAGTTGATAGGGACATCCATTTTAAACTCACATAGTCCCCCAAATGTCATTCCCATGGCATTCCGATGTTCAATTTTCCTTATGCCCCCAAGTATCATTCCCATGTTAAATTCCCATTGTCTCCCAGGTGTCATTCCATGTTAAACTCCCATTGTCTCCCAAGTGTCATTTTGTCTCCCAGTCGCCACACATAACTACTACTACTACAACTAATACTACTACTACTACTATTATTACTCCTCCTCCTACTACTACTATTACTACTACTACTACTACTAATAATAATAATAATGACAATAATAACTGACTTACTGTACTGAATAGCCTCCCTTAAATCTCTCAAGTGAGTAGCTTCTTGAAAATATAGCCAGTTACAGGTTAGACGCAAAACCTGTTGTCTACTGAATGTCAGCAGTGACAACTCGTTTTTCAAGGAATAATTCCGTTTAACTGAAAGTTTATAAATTCCAAATATTTCTTGCCGCTACCTACAGTGCATTGCAATGCCTCTCTATGCGACATATAGTCTACACAGAATAGAACTGATAACTGGTTATCTAGGTGCTGTGCTATGGTATTTATTATGTACAAACATCTTTTCTTAGAAAGAGACAATAACCGATAACGGAGAAGAAAGCATTGTCATAATAAATCTGTGTGCAATTACTAGATCTCCGACTTACCAGCCAACGTCTCCCCGTCTCTGTCTCTGTCTGTCTCTGTCTGCCTGTCTGTCTGTCTGTCTCTCTCTCTCGAACAGGTCTCGATTCCTCGATGTCAACATTAGCTTTTGCCCAATTAAGTGACATTAATTATCTGTAAAAATGAGACGTTACGGGAAATGTTCCTAATAGATAAAATCTGAAATACCACATTTGTTTGTATATGTCGGACAAAAAAGAGCAGCCAATATAACAAAACCAACCGCATATTGCCAGCAGTGCTCTCTCGCATGTTAATCATAGTCAGACACCATGATGGAATGGGGTAGATAAGCCGGGCAATGTTATATATGGACTGATGGACTTTCATGAAGAAATGTGTGTTGCACTGATTCAGATTTGCAAGAGTTGATATTATTGCTCATACTCTCCTTATTAGCTGACCCAACTAAAAAGCATCTCAGCGATATTAAAATTATTAAAGTCATAAGTGATGCAAATGCAAAAGACTCCAGGAATATTTTCATTCCTTGCAGCATTTCCAGTAGTGTTAGCAGCAGCGGCTTCACTGGTTGCAAAAGCGGCAGTATTAGTAGCTGTCGGAAGAGCATGAGGTTGGGGGATCACCAGCAACAGGTCGTCGAATACAGAGGCCTTGGAGTACGCAAAAGACCGCGCGTCCATTAGCCAGTCTTTATCTACTCGCCATGGTTAGATCAATCAAGCATTTTCGTGGTGTTTTATGCGAAATGAACTTGCATCGATTGTACCACACACACGTGAAACCGGCATTGTGAACCAGGATTTGACAGCATGACCTGACGCTCATTGGGTTGAATATGTGGTAACCCCTAATCATTTATTGTATTTCGACTCATATGTGTTGTTACCTAATTAACCCGGGGCTCTACTTGGCGTCAAACGTTATTGTATTTGATCATACCGATGCAAACTCGGTTGGATGGGCCATTCTTTGGTCATCTTGTTGTTAAAGCATTGCATGCACTGGAGCGTTCACCAAGTCTGCAAATACTGATTTAATTTACATTAAAGTACATTTAATATTATATAAAACGTCTATTTAAATTTACTGACCTTACTCAGCCCGACTCGGCGCTGATGTGAGTCGAAGCAGGTTTGCCACCACAGCAGATTTAACTGAGTTTAGCAGTCGTGTTGTTATGTCAACTCCAGTGAGCTTCTGATTTTTCAAGATCGAACTGGTAAATTACCAACATCAAACGTGGACATTGAATATAGTGTTATCAAGTTTAGAGGCGCTCACGCAAATAATCTTGCACTGAGTGATGATCAAAGACTGTTGTTTCGTTTGTGTTTATCAAAGACTAATCAAAAGTTAAAACGATCGGTGATGAAATGAGTGGAGACCTTATCATGAATAGAAACATTATACAACTGGTACAGAAGACATCGATGATGATAATGCTGAAACAAAAGAATGCGTGTATATAAAATGCAGTGATATCAAGGTCGTAATTAGTAACGCTAGATTGACAATGCGTTTCGTGTCGGATGATCCATACAAAAACCCATTTACATATTTGTTCTATTAGATGTAAAAATCTATGTGTTTCATAGTGATCCTAACGGACTTGTTGCTGACAGATCAGTATATTATCTGTTTATATTTTCCACAACTACTATCACATGGGGGTCTCTTAGTATTAAATTAGTCGCATTATCAAATATTAGAATTGAAGGATTTAATATTCAGCTCAGATTCCAATTACAAGTCACTTAAATCTTTTCCGACTGCAGGCATATTTATGATCAATAAAGGTGAAAAATAGAGATACGTTAGTTAAATATCAAGGATGATGGTACTAATCCGTCTTTGATGTTTGTGTTTAAGAATAGGTTCATCATTATATATATATATATATATATATATATATATATATATATATATATATATATATATATATATATATATATATATATATATATATGGGGCTCTATCGAGGTGAGGAGGTTTACCGACAAAGTGATTGATGACCTAACAAAGGATGCCAACGTTGATATAGATTTCGTTCCTCTTGTCATCAACTATCTGCTTCAAAAATGGTGTTACCAGAAATTTATATACGCTAAAATATAATTTTGTTAAGGATCAAATAGAAACCAACAGTTAGAACCATCCTGATGTACCTGTGCTCACTCGAAGCATTAAGATAAAACGTGAAAATACCCGGTCAATTACTTCACCACGAGGCGCAAATTCATTCAGGTTTTCTGTCTACAATGACGAAGTGGAATTCACCCCTCTTTATCTACTTCAATACACTGACCAATGAATATATTACACCAACATTGACTCAAATGAAACAAAACAAATCTCGACTGTTATTGAAAAACGAGCACCTGTTTTGATAACAGCTTTAAGAGTAAACAAGAACCATCGTTTCGGACATTATTCAGTGGTGCAATCGGTATGGTCCATGAATTAAAAGGGTGCTTGGCCACACGAACGCATAATGGTAGGAAATTTAAATATTCCCTATGTAGATATTTTCTATGATCATATGGCAGTTGTACCAGTAAAAATTGTTCGAAGTGCGTGTGCGTGTTGGATCTGATCAAGGTCGGCCTGTTGAGAAATTGCACTACCCAATCTTATTATTAATAGAACTACTATGAACCCTCAATGTTACCAACGTGAAAAAATTATTGATGAGGACGAAGAACTACAAGATGAAATCACAATGAGAACCGAGCTAATCATGAAATACATGAGCGTGTGTTCGTCGATGCTATTTGTGGACATGTCACGACAACAACTGTTGATCATGGTGTAGCATAAATCACTGCAAAGACAACAATCAAAGGTGTACTAATCGGAAATATTATCTGGGCTATATCGATAATAACCTATCTCACTGGTGGAGCTAGGAAAATAATTTCAATACGATCCCATTCATGAATACGTATTTATTCAGATCTTCTAGCGGCGACAAAAAGTAGTCTCAATACGGTTAGTCAACTGCATTCGATGGCTATCGGGGATAGAATAATTAGCATGGCTGCGTTGGAGACTCTGTTAGTGAAATGGGAAATCATCGATAACTCCGAGAACAGATAAGAAACAGTGGGATAGTGGATTTAGAGATAATAAAAATCGAGGAATTTCCTTAAAATGAAATGTAAATACCAGGGAACAAGTATTATGGTGACCACTGACTTAAGCACATTAATGATCAACTAGCTATCTGCTAGTTGTTGTTGTGTGACAATTTTTTATGTGACATTCGTAATCATCAAGTCGTAGAATATAGAAGGTTGTGACCTATATCAATATCCAAAATCCAAATTCCCCCATTATTACTACACTACTAAACGTTTCGAGCGATTGATGAATTTTGATGGTAGTAGTAAGTCTCAAAATGCTCAATTAATACTAAATCTAAGAGTGTCTCAAGGGAAAGTCACAACAACATTCGCCGTATATACATCGTAAGAGTGACTGTGCAGCTGTCTCTTCTTCAGTTAAGGCCGGATTCTTGAATATCCATGTAGATTATTTTCATCGACCGCGGTGCTTCAACTTTCAGAAGAATCGTAATTACAAAGATGACTCCAAAAAGTCAGTCCTCTATATGTTTGGGCAGGAGAAACTTGATGGATTTCTGTCAAGGAGAATATTCTACTGCAAATTGCTGCGTGGCAAAGGTTTTACTCCAAAGACTACCCAAAATTTCAACTCGAAAAAGAGTTCCAAAGAGTGAATTATTATTATTATTATTATTATTAGTAGTAGTAGTAGTAGTAGTAGCAGTAGTAGTACTATTGCGGATCGTGTTGCATTTGAATCAGGCACGTTTCTTTTCAAAGCCTTTAATCGTGCAGGTTATTAAATTTAATCTATGTTGAAAATATTCTGTGCCAAATATCTGTGATGCAAGTTCAAAAATATTGTGTAGAAAATAAATCAATTCAGAGACAAGTTTTATTAGACTGGCAGCATCAACGGATGAACTCACCCTTGATGACAACAATATCCTTAGTGATTAGAACCGCCTTATAGTTAAAAGCCTGAAAAAAGTTATTTCTATTTATGATTGTCATTGTTCATTTTCTTGTAATAATATAAATTTTGAACTGAGTTTAAACGTTTAATAAGAATAGTAAATACTCGTAAATTAGATACAAATGCACTTAGCAATATACTATAGATTTCTACGTGTCTTTCAATAAGAGTATTATAGTCTTGTTACGTTTAGGGGCTTAAAATAAGTATCAAGACAAGGTAAAACGAAACAAGCATTCAATTTTTAAAAAAAATATGTATTGCTTTTCCTATGATAAAAAATCAAACAAAGTGAAAAATATTAAAAATAACTTTCAGTGTATTAATGAATAGAATATTATCCTAATTGTTCTATCAATTTCACATTAATCCGGAAACTATCCAAAGGTATTCAGAATGAAGGTTCTAATGTGCTTATGTGCTACCAACACTGAAGAAACAGTTCTATTATCGAGAAGTGTTTTACTTCAAGTTAAGTCTCAAGAAAGTAGGCTATCGCAAAAGTCCTTGAGTGTTTCACATAATCCCACAGAATTATTTAAATATTCATGTTCCTGAATAATTTCGCATAATCCCCACTGTACAGTCTGTTTAGAATCAATGTTTTTTTCCATTGTAATTCAAGGAACAAATTATAAATAAATCATAATTTTTCTCATCTCTTTCAATCACGAGCAAATATCCAAATCGCTGCTTACGTTGAACATTATAAGTAAGTGAATTTTTCGAGTATTTCTTGGTTTTTTGGCAAAGTTGGGTTCTAAAGGTCTGCTATATAACATTTGACTCTCTCGGATGATATTTATCTTGGACACATTGAAGTGTTGCACCTGGAAAGGATTTTCATCAATAGTTCCGTTGACAGCAGCATTACTGAAGATGTCAATAAGCAAACATTCAGGCAGTTGACCTTGGAAGAAATGACGTTGTATCGGAATCCGGATACAACGATAAAGGTTTTGACCTCTTCTCGTCCTTCAGAATAATCGGCTGTTGTTCTAGTCAGATATCTTTAATGTCGTTTCTCACGTTATGCAAGACTTCCACATTACGCACATGGAGAGTTTCTTCTTCGATGTTAGCTTTGTGCGCGTTAGAATTTGCCATCAGATGGAACACGGTACTACTTCGATTCAGCCTCAGACGTATATTCACGCCATTCAAAACATTATACTTGTCCAAACCCAAAACCCCGGGCAAGGTCACATAGGGGGTTCAAACGTAAACACAAGAATTTTCTTGTCAAGTATGAACAAAGATGTATATTCATCAGATGACGTGCTTTGAACCACACCAAGGACAATGATACCAATCTCAAAGATCACCATAAAGACTTTTATAAAATTTTGCGTAAATGTTTACCTTAATTAGAAAATCTGTAACTGACTACACCCAGGTCAGCCGCCCCAAATTTAAGGTCACAAACAGACTTTAAAAATTCAAAGTAGGGATTTTAGTGTCAGCTCCAGAACGTTTGAATCGATTCTGAGTTTTGAATGAAACTTTACACAAGTGTGTATCTTTGATGACGATGCGTCGTTCACCATACTCAAGCCCGTTTACCCAAGGTTAAGATCATAAACTAAACTCAAAGAACAAATTAAGATATTCGTTTCCGCTCTATAATTCTGCTAATATACCTCTGGCACAGCAATTGACTGCAAGAAACATTTCCTTGATTAAACAAAAATTTCTTTCATTTAATACCTACGAGTGTCCAATAGACACGTTTCTTGTCTATCTTAAAGTCATTTGCTAATTTGGATAAATTACAAAGTGCTTCGATTATAAACGAAAATTCTCATTTATGTAACTGGCTTGCATTTCAGTGGAAACCCAGTGTTTCTCCGTGACTGGTTACAGCTATTAATTCATCCCTTACAGTCGTGCACTGGTTTGTGTCCTTTCCTTTATGTCTTTATAATAACAGAATTCAAATTTAATAATCATGTACTGAGAAGTATCACTTGAAGTAACTGTAAAATTACTTTAATAATATAACCAATGTTTAATTTGTGGTTGGATGTGTAACATTTTACGTTTAGTCCCCCATTTTTGAAGAAGAGTAATCAAGATAAAATAAACATTGTTTTAATTGATTTTATATTAAATATAATAAAGGCCTAAAAGGTGTATATATAAATCCTATTGTGAGATTCTTTTTCAAATATTTCGGGATTTTATAAGCATTAGTATTGCAAAAATTAACCTATATTCAGATATATTCATAGTAGTATGAAACTGCTCGTCTTGCCTGTTTTGTCCTCTATCGGGCCATTCCACACGTACACGCCTCAACCTCCCATGACACATTTAGCCCCTACGCGAACTTTGGCTGTTGTTCACTTGTAATTTTGTCTTGGGGGCGTGAGCAGCTCACACACGTGAGAGAGTCATGGGGGATAGAGTCTCGTACGGATGGCAGGGCCCCAAAGTGTTTCCAAAAAGGCAAAACACAGCCGTTCATACTACTCTGCTGTGATTGTAGAAACAAAATCCTGCAGAGGGATGTACTTATTTTAGGCAAGACTATGGTAGTGAACAATATACACGCACTGTGTTTATCGATTGAAAAGCAGCTGTCTGTGGTGAAGATTATTTACTGATCGTATTGAGACTGTAATGAATGAATGCATTGTCTGTTTGATCAATAGTGTCTACAGAATTGCTTGTTACTGATTGAAACTATACTACTCACTAAACTCCTTTCTTATTTGATCTAAAAACTCTTTTGTCATTTGGTCACCTTTTAACTCCATGTCGTTGTTTTAGATTATATTCTATAAGTTTCATGTTAAACTGTGCGGCTACTGATGAAATATCTGCAAGTTTTATCAGATGAACAAGTGTTGCTGACATATATTTATTCATATGTGCTAGTAACTTCTATGTGTCACTGGATATTGATTTTATGTCTTTGAATGTTGATTTTATTTCGCCCATGTTACAGCTCAGCATTGGAAGAATTTCTTGTTCGAGGGACTTAATTCTATTACTTATAAGCTGTAAATCAGATGGTTTTACTTCAGTGCAATATTTGAGAGCATTCCATATCTGATACAATCAAGGAAGATTATTCTATATCGCAATTGAACTTGTTCTGCAGAAACAGAACCACGCTGGCTCTGTATTTTCATCAACAGTTTCTGGCGAAAGGTCTATTTGTGTTCTCTCTCTCTCTCTCTCTCTCTCTCTCTCTCTCTCTCTCTCTCTCTCTATATATATATATATAAAGAAGATTATTTGACTTTGACCTTTTGTTAATTCGGGTTGTTTATTATATATTTCTTCTATTATTTTGTCATCAATTGCCACTGAGTACAGTTTACAGATAGAATTGAGACTACTTTGTGTGGCCGCAAGTAATTCAAAATACTTGTTTATTCGTGAATGCAGTCGCATGGAAATTAATTTGTTAGCACCACCAGAAACACCAGTTACTACCGATATAGGTCCGACACTAATACCGGTTGGTGCACCTACAATGTTTGATGTGGTTGTGATTCCAGTCACACCAAAGCCAACAGTTGCTGCTGCAGCAACAGCGAAAATATCATCTACGGACAAACATGCGCGTTCGTATTTCTCGATTAGCACGGTTGTCTTGGTAATTTCATTTCGAACTGTTTTGACGCTTCGATAATGTTTCCACGTCGGTAAGACTGTGGGTCTGTCATAGTTCTTCTTTCAATAATACAATCGCGTATTTTAATTCCACGACAGGCAGACTTTGTCCAGTCTTATCATCACGCGTAGACGCAATACGCATAGTAGCTGATCTGTGGTAAATCTCGCAAATTCATCACCCCGGTCTGAATCCATTACTTACACATAAGGTTAAAATTTAGTCTTAAACACAAGCACCAAAGACGGTTATGTATCCGTCAGGAAAACGTCGAATGCTTCGAAACTGAATTTCATCTTTGGAAACTAATGCTGCTGATAATGCAAACTGTGTCAGAATTTTTAATGCCACTGTCCTGCTTCAAAATAAATGATATTACCGGTACAAATCAGCAACATAATATCGCTTATCATTTATCAACATTCCCATTCGACCCTACCTGTTTTTAATTCAGGTAAGGATAAACAAATATGATCCAGACTCGCGCACCTCTAAGATATGATGTTTAGGTTTATCAAAACCATTTACACCAGGAATGAAAAAACGTCGACCATTTGCTAAGGTCTTATCTTCAAAGGAGATTTGTTTTTTTCTCCTTTTTCACTAATATTTCCGTAACGGCGCCCCAAAATGTTACTACACGTGGTGCTGACACCTTAGCGATGATTTAATCCACGTGCTGTTTCATTCCACCATTGACTGTATCAACATAGCCTTTGATAAACTTGACCGACACGCCACTGTCTCTGATTCTACCGTTGTTAGTGAATTCAACCAGATTCTTTACCACAAAGTTGCCTTTCAACTTAACAATAATATCTTGAATGTCCACGTTTGACATTTTCAGTTTGCCAGTTTGATCTTCAAAAATCACAAGCACACCTGGATCAACACCAACAGCAAAAAATATCAGACAAATTCGTTTTGGTGGCAAATCGGCTCAGATCTACATCAGCACTATGTAGTCGGACTGAGTAACATCCGTAATGTTAATATACAATGTTGTATAATATTACACGTTCTTCTATGTCAAAACGATATGTGCTTGCGGATTTGGTGAACATTCCATTGTACGCAAAGCTTCAACAACATGATGACCTCATATGGGACAATCTAACCATGTTTGCACCTACATAATCGAACGAAACAACGTTGTTATCCAAGCTTGGTTAAATAATTAACAACGTCAACTGGCGGTACAAGTCCATACGAGTCAAAATACAAACTATCTTGAGGTGTTACCACATATGATACCACTGAGTGCCAGGTCCTGTTGAATAATCCTGATTGAAGATGTCAGTTTCGCGTGTGCAAGTTCATCTCGCATAAAACACAACAAATGTTTGATCGATTATGCCATCTCAATAAAAAGAAAATTGGTCAACGGACGGGTCAACGACGCGATCTTCTGAGACCTGGAAATTGAAGACCTTTCCCCGTGGGTATTCAACGGTTCGTGCCTGGCAATCGATGGCTTCTTCCTTTTTCATGAGACTGCCAACCGCTTTTTTCAAAGCCATTCCTGATAAAGTTCCCACAGTCACTAACGCCGCTGCTAATAATGCTGGAATCGCTGCAAGGAATGGGAATACTCCACGGGTCGTTTGAATTTGTGACACCTCTGACTTGCATAACTTTAATATCACTGAGGTATTTTGTATTTCGCTGTATTAAGCCGAGCGAGTTGTGTTTGGGTCAACCACACGGGGACATTTCCAGTTAATTTTGCTAGAGAAATGTTCAGTGTGACCTCACAATTGTTTTTGCTTTTTTTGTTTTCGCAAGTTGATTTTCAGTAAGACCGACCTTCACTTCGTAATAGGACATTATTATTCATATACGTATCAGGTTTAATTGTGCATTCTACGACTTTTCCACAGGTGCA
>JAECUM010073240.1:0-11009 GCA_016617855.1 Megalonaias nervosa | reverse complement strand
TTGCAGTCATTGAAGCTTTGATTAAAATTAACCTATATGAATTTAATGAAAAGTTAGCCAGTGTTTCAAAGTCTATCAGTAAACGATAATTTTAATATAACATCTGAACATTAAACTTTGTCATTGAGAAATGTTAATATCAACTTCTATCATAAAAACTGTTGCTTAAATTACTAAAGTTTGTCCAACTGCACACTATAACCGTGACGTAAAATCAATGAGTTATTATTTGGAATTGATGCACCTGATATTTGAGTCTTGAAATTTTAATGTCATACAAGTTTGTGACTGTTAATAAACCAGATGAAACTTAAATTAGAGAATGCGTTTCATCACTAGTCCCATTCTTATTGTAAGGATTCCCCACTTCATCAGAGAATCAGAGAAACCTCTTGGAGTTAAGGTCTAAGTTTAACTGGGCCTTTACTCTAATGAGAGTTTATTGGCCACGGAAAACATAGTGAGACATTGAATGGTCACCGGAAGTTTAACGACCAATGCTACCCCGTAACAATACGAACAAAACAAACAGGAACACAAGAGTCCATTATGGGCAAGTTAAACAAACCAGTTAAGAAAATCGTCAAGACAAAGTAGCATACGCATGACCACTGAAGCCGAGACAGCAGCAGGCAGGGAGGAGTGATACAAAGTGACTACACCTTATCACACGTACTTTCAATTAAAACAATGAACCCATTACAGCTAGTCAGAGACAAAGAAGGGGGAATACTCAGCAAAGAGGAGGAACCAAGAAAGAAATCTTCAACGGGCTGTCACCAACAGACACTTTTGAAATATCACCAGCAGAGGAACTGATCCGAATCAATACGAACCCCACTATCCAAGACAAATCTGTCAGGCCCTGAAAGTATTAAAACATAATAAGGCAACAAGCCAAGACGGCATCCCACCAGAGGCTTTTAAAGATGATACAAGTAAATAACTTTTACAATTTATGTTGTTGGCCTTAGTGATTGTTTTCAACTTTGTTTACTTCGTTTGTTTTTGTTGTATAGGGATAACTTTGGTTAGTTAAGCATAACCTCTGCATCCCCTTCTTAAAGTCTTACAGTTTATGACATATTTCCTCGGAAACATTAGGAACGTATTCCGTCAAAACTTGTTTTGTATTTTGAAATTATAATTAGTTTACCTATGTTGAATCTGGTGTTACAAATATATTAATTGTCAAGTAACGACATAAATCAGACCGCTCCCGTGACCTAGTGGTTAGAGCATCCGCCTTGGATGCGCGAGGTCGCGAGTTCAAACCCCGACTGAGTCAAACCAAAGACTTATAAAAATGATACTAGCAGCTACCTCGCTAGGCGCTCAGAATCAAGAGGTCAGTGTTAGGACTGGTCGGCCTGGTGTCAAGATAATGTGACTGGGTGGGACATCGTGCGGCAGCGATATGCCTGAAAAATTGTTAAAGCTATGTTAAAAATCCAAATATCACACACACACACACACACACACACACACACACACACACACACACACACACACACACACACACACACACACACACACACACACACACTAACACACGACATAAATTAATCCAGTTCTTGGATCTTTTTTTGTCTGCATCAACAAGAGACATCTCTAACTTATTTGTAATTATTTTGAATGTTCAGTACACTTCATTTGTTGTTGTTTTTTTTTTTTCCTGTTAATGTGTACTCTTATTTAATTTGTTTATTGTCCTGTTTAATTTGTACTCATATTTAATTAATAATTATGTAAGCATCGTAACGAGATGTTAAATACTATTATTTGTAAGTCCTTTAAAACGTATTAACAAAGTCCATGCAACTTACATGCACTATTGTTTAGATGTTATCAGCAAGCCTCTAAAATTTCCATCCAGAATAGAAAGCGCATTTTAAAGCAATTTTGAATCTCTTTTAAAACTCATTCAAACTTAGGAATGACTTCATATTTGTGTCACAGTTTTGTCATTCCTATGGATAACTTTGTAGACTCTAGCAAAAAAAAACAAAAAAAAAACAAAAAAAAAAAAACAAAAAGAACTCTACTACAATTAGTTCATATGCTAAGTCGCCATGTGTTGTTTTTAATCTTTCTTCTCGAACAAACTCAAAATTTTGTTTTGTTTACTCATTCAAAATTGACTTGCAAACCTTACGTTACAAGATCTTTAAGTTGTATTGTAAATTTATCCAGGTTTAAATTTGCATATTTACACAAACCAAACAAAAAATTTATATTTTCCTCATATCGCGTGTTTTAGCCATCTTGTTATCAGAGCAGGTTCTGTTTATTTCAATTCTGCCAATCATTAAAAGTAACCCTATATCTGCATCTTTTCTGAAACACCGGAGTATGTATTTTTAATTCTAGACATCAATACATTTATACCATTATTTTATTGAATGTTATTCTTCATCACAACCAGCTTTGAGCACGTCGCATCTCTTTGGAATCTGTAAAAAGAATAGGCATTATCTTCAGGTACAGAAATTGCTGTCTTCATGTTATCTTCATGAGATACTTCCATCACCTTTCCCAAAGCTCTTGAATTCGTAACAATGTATCATTGTGTCAATATTTGTGATGTGTCAATAATTTCACATTATATTGCAATCGTTAGTTGTTTTCATAGTCAGTCTGGTCTAATAAGTTTTAAACTTTTGTGAAATAATCAAAACAAATTAGTCGAGTAATTTTAAAGTAGTTGCTAAATAGAGAAAAGTCGAATTTGAATCTCTCTAAATCGCTTGATGTATTCATTCAAGATCTTACTCCTTTTGATTTCACTATGATTTTAAGTTACATTTCCTTATCTCTAAATTAGGTGATAATAAGCAATATTTGTGAGGTCTACTAATGCGTAAAGATTTTCGATCCACCTCCAATTCTTGCTATACTTGTATGGTGTTAATTTTGATATTTAAAGTTTATCGTATCACTCCTCCCCCTTCCAAACTCATAAGTGAGGTCGAAAGCACAACTTTGTAAAGGTCTATTATTTTTGCTTTCAAAATTTGTACACTAACATAGCGTGTTGATTTTATCTATGGCGTCAAACAACGAGTTGTCTCCCGATTACCTAACTGTGACAAAAATAGAGAATATCCTATTCCGTAAGTTACACTTATCACTCTATAGTGTTCGATAATGTTCACGGTTTATGTTCTCACATTCTCACACGTAAGCATCCGCTTGCTGTCAGGGACACTTGCGAAAAAAATATCCGGAAATGAAAAAACAAATTAATCATAAAGAAAATATATCAAGTAGCTACTCAAACTAAAACGTGTTTAGAACCCAGTCGTCTCAATTATATTTCTTCGGTTTATATTTTTTTTTCTTCTTGATACGATACTATTCTTCAATTCTTTCGTTTGTTTCCTTCTTAAAGGTACTGCCAATAAAAGGCAGATTCATAGTTATGCAGTGTATATAGCTAAACATTCCACCGATTGTAAACCATACGAAACTGCAGAGTGTCGCTGTACAAAGCTCACATTTTGAATTTGAGACAAGTCAGCACTATGATCAGCTGCCTAGAGGATATTCCATGTAGAATTTAATTAAGTAATTATAGAATAAGGGGGGGGGGGTTTGACGTCTACAAGTCCTGGTTAACAAACTTCTGTTTCATTGTTCACCCAAAGCCTAATCTCGCATTGCTATCATATAATATGAACAAATTCGGGGATTTATGATTAACCCTGTATTTGTACTAAATAGTTTAGTTTAATGCGACGTGGGAACAATCCCGTTACAAGGAAGCAAAAATATCGCGTGACAAACATTAGGTAAGAAAGGAATATATTTGTGTGAAACCAGAAACCAAGTTGTGATTGTAGTTCAAACTGGATATTTATCGCAACACGGACAAATAAGGTAAATCTCTCTTTCTCTTCGAGCGCGGGCGGGCACACGCACACGCACACACACACACACACACACACACACACACAAAGACTAAAACGAAGAAAGATAATTAGATTGACCCTACATATGTGCTTGTGAGATGAAGGGATAAAGCCGATCATAAAATTGACAATACACTTGAATGAACAACTTGGTCATATTGATCTTTAATTGATAGGGATGTGGAAGATAAAAGGTATTTGTAAGTGATCCTTTCATCTGACAGAAACATATCATTCTACAACTAGTGGACACGGTCATCTGTCTTGTCACAAAGTGAAAAAATACAAAATAAACCCCACAAATTCGGGTGGCTCTATTAATATATACTTAGAAACTCGTACCGTATGTAACCATACAATAGACTAAACCAATGGTAAATTTGGTCGATCATATGGGCCGTCGCCTTAGAGTATAGGCTGTTCAGTGGTAAATAGAAAGTTCAAAGTATTCTTTTTTTCTGTTGGTGCGTCATGCAATAGCACATCTAAGTTTACAACCCTGGCAACTAGGAGTTCTATAATTGCATGAGCTACGGTAGCTTAAGAGATTCGATTTTATCAACCAGGAAGAAAAAGTGTTTCTCTGCAGGGCGATGTATCATGTCCAACTTTGACGGGGGTGGGGGGTGGGGGTGTCTGCATATGAAAATAACACTTAAGCTGACGATCCAACTTACTATTAGAATATCAAAAATAAATAGTTCTAAGTAATATTGTTTTTCACAAGCTACCAGATGGACTTTCATATAAGACGTTATTAGTTGGCAATCCAGTGTACAAAATGAATGCACGACATCTACTTGTGGGCAGGGATATAATGTTCATAAAGTTATTTAATCTGGTTTCAATTTAATTATAGATCACTACCACAATAATATTTATGATTATATTGTTGTCTGTGCTAATTACATATACTAGATCTTATTAAGCGTACATTTATATACGTTAGATGTCAATCCACATTAAAGCAGTAGTGAAATATTGGATGCTGGAATTTCTTTGTAATACTGGAGACTTGGTTTTATTATCTGGGAAATGTAACCTTGAACAGAACATTGTTCAAACTATGCTCCAACTATCTGTACGGATATTAATAGACAACACATATGAAAAATAGTGTCATCACCCTGTGAGTATAGACCGCTCCGGTGGCCTAGTGGTTAGAGCGTCCGCCTTGGATGAGGGAGGTCGCAGGTTCGAATCCCGGCCGAGTCATTCCAAAAACTTATAAAAATGGTACTATCTGCTGCCTCGCCTCCCTAGGTGCTCAGCATTAAGAGGTTAATGTTAGAACTGGTTGGCCTGGTGTCAGGATAATGTGTTTCGGTGGGAACATCATGCAACATGCCTGCGGCATGATGCCCCAATGCTAGACATCACCCTAAACTGCCACACTGCAGACATCATAGCGATATGACTGAAAAATTGTTAAAGTTACGTTAAAAATCTAAATCTCACCACACTGCAGACATCATAGAGATATGACTGAAAAATTGTTAAAGTTACGTTAAAAATCCAAATCACACACACTGTGAGTATATGATTCCATGTCGTCTCTGCGGAATAATCGTGTAAATAAATATTCTTTCTGCAGGGTGAAAAAAGTCTTCCATTTAACAAGAAGGGTGATTAATGGTATAAGTTCACGTAGAAAAAATACACCAAATATTTACATAATTAAAAAAAATATCCATTCAATACCCAAATGAAATAAAGACGTCTTAAACGAGGGTGATTTCTCAATTCAAATATTAAAAGGTGATTGATATTCTTGCATTACTGAAATCATGATCTGACCGAAGATTATTAGCAAACATGGGAATGACATCCCTTGATAACTTGAAGATCCATTCGACTTAACCCCAACAAAATCTTCAAGGTGTCATTCTTATGGTTGTTATGATAATCACTGTGGGGATACTTGACTATCAATTCTTAAAAACTACTCTATAAATTGTGTCGTAAAATGGTAAGTGTATTTGATGCTAGATGCTAGATGTTATTATGTGATTTATGTTACCCGGCATAGGAAACGCGACCTTGACATGGTAAATGAAGTCAACTTAATTTGTGTCATGTTGGATTTATAATGTTTCTTTTTGTTTTGTTTTTTATTGGGGTTTTTTCTGGACTACTTTGGAACTACTATCCTTAAAGTCACACTACAATGGCTGATATATGATTAGCATTTATTGTGTGTGTGTGTGTGTGTGTGTGTGTGTGTGTGTGTGTGTGTGTGTGTGTGTGTGTGTGTGTGTGTGTGTGTGTGTGTGTGTGTGTGTGTGTTTTCTCTTTGATATTCTGCCATTTTCTTACAACAATGATATAATTTCCAAGGCCTGTGACAAAACCACACAAATCCGAAGCGTTGTAACAGCAGACTGTGCTATCTATTGTACATGGAAAAGTAACGCTAAGCGATATTCAGTTGCTGGTCATCATTTAAAATGCATTTGAAAAATTATGAACAACTTACACAGACGAAGTGTGAATTTGGCAAATAAATTTTCAAACGAAAAGATAGCTTATAATATCACACGCATAGAACAAGACATTCGTATCTTAATGCGAACGTAACTGTAAAATGTAAATGGTTTTCATCAGAAACAAACCACACGAACAGGGTCCTTATCTCTGCGCGGTAGGACTGTTTTGTTGCATCGCTGTACACAGTTGATTTAGTAAGAACCTTTTAAATATATGTGTTGTTTTAAAAATGCAATATTATAAAATTCATTATTTTTTTTAAATTATGTAAAAGCGCAGAACGTGTCTGTGATTTAACAATTCTGTTAGACTGACAAAGGTTGTATGTGATACTGTTTTTTGATACGGCAATACATTTCGTTAGAGTACGATATTAACTAATTATATTCATCATAAAATTAGTTATTTTTGTCACTTACATTATTCAGGCAGAGATAAACGATTATTTATTTCCTTGAAGCCGAATTAATAAAGATATGAATATCGTATTCTTTTGATTTTTTCTAAATTTAATACAGTCATGACATGCTGAAGAGCATGTGAAATGCAGAGTATGGAATTATTAATTTAGTTGATGCCGGAATCAAACTTTAGGCCACTACGTACACGTGGCAATATTTTGTCTCGTACCTCACAGGTTGAATATGTGTGTGTGTGTGTGTGTGTGTGTGTGTGTGTGTGTGTGTGTGTGTGTGTGTGTGTGTGTGTGTGTGTGTGTGTGTGTGTGTGTGTGTGTGTGATATTTGAATTTTTAACGTAGCTTTAACAATTTTTCAGTCACATCGCTACGATGTCGGCAGTGTGACAGTGTGGCAGTTGATAGTGATGTCTAACGTAGCTTTAACAATTTTTCAGTCACATCGCTACGATGTCGGCAGTGTTGATAGTGATGTCTTGCATTGGGGAGTCATGCCGCAGACATATGGCATTATGTCCCACCCAGTCACATTATCCTGACACCAGGCCGTCCAGTCCTAACACTAACCTCTTAATTAATGCTGAGCGCCAAAGCGAGGCAGCTACTCGTGCCATTTTTGTCTTTGGTATGACTCGGCCGGGGCTCGAACCCGCGACCTCCCGAATCCGAGGCTGACGCTCTAACCATTTAGGACACCCGAGCGACAGGTTGAATGTCATGTGCTTGAAAATATGCGTAAATAAACACCACATGATCTGCGCCTCTGCCTCTCGCCTTTTCTTCTAGGTATGTCAAATTCGTGATCTCTGGCAAAATAAGAAATTATGAGTTAAATGACAGCATAGAAATCACAAGTTAAACGGTGGAATTTACCACTCACATTTTATTGTTGTTATATGACGCGAATGTACTATAAGTTGCACGGAATTTGTTTGAATACTAATCGTACAACCAATGCAAAATTATCAATTAGACGACCGTGTGTGTTGCTGGAGCTGTTCCAAGTCCTGAACAAATGCACATAAAATACATGACCCAAATCCAATGCGACTGAAATCTAGATAAAGATGTATCTCTACTATTTGACAGGTAGCAAAGTGCATCGCATGATATCAGGGGAAACAAACAACACACGTGGACACCGTGCGACCACTTTCATCGTCTCGCTGATACCGAAGGTGAAGAAACAAACATTGCAGTGTCCTTGCACTACTGCCTATTGACCTTGACATTTTGCTCTTAGAGCTTCATACATACGAACAGTGTACTTCCGATCTTTCGCTATCATGTAGTGTCCAAGGGGGTAGCAAGTGCATACCATCTGGTATTGGTAATTATTATTATTATTATTATTATTATTATTATTATTATTATTATTATTATTATTATTATTATTATCATACCTCACCTGGCCGTTAAGCCATTTGACCTTTTGGTAGGTTCTGGATCCACCGTGCGTTGTTTGTTATCTGTTGTCGTTCTTGCGTTGACAATCAATATTTGATTTTCTCAACTCCTTCAAAATTACCAGGCCATCTTAAACAACCGTGGTAAAGCTCATTCTGATATAAGGGCTTTCGGGTCTTTAAAAGTAATGATGACCAGCAATCAAATATTGCCAACGTTTCTAAAACTATGAAGAAGAAAAAAAGATTTTATTTCCTTTCTTTTTCTTCAAGACAGCTGACTGATCTTTTAAAATTTAAGTCTAAAATCAACTATTAGGTCGTATTGGGTTATTACAAACTCGCCTACAGCTCGGTGCATAATTTATAATCTAATGAGATAGTTCATGAAATAGTGTCAGACGTAATGCTTTCCAACAGCTGGTAGGTGCATGACAATAGTCGAACATGGACTAAACTTATTATTAGGAGTTGAAGGTTAGCTGATTTCGTCAAGACCCGATTTTACGTACTTTTCATGTACCATTCTAGCCTCTTGAATACCACGATATGCAACAGTACACTTTTATTGAATAGTATGGCCCGCTTTCGAACATAAAATATTTTCGCTGCGATTCATGGTAGATATTTTTAAATCAGAGTGTTACGTATAAACTTCCTGTATATAAAATCATCAAGAAATCTCGTGGGATTCCCAATATTCGGATATTGACCTAGAAACACCAAAGAACTGTACTTCCTTTTTCACTAAGCTGAGTGACTTTACGACTCATTTCCAGGCCTTGAATTTTGTTGAAGATACATTTCAGGTAAATTTTAGGGCTTGTTTGTAGGTTTTATCTTATTGCAGCTCTGTTGAATCCTTCTTTCTTATAATTACGGTGTATATTTTAAGGTTAAATGTTCATCTTATCACACAGATCGTACAGAATAATTAGCTTCGGAGGAATGAGTGGGTGGGTGGGCATATTTGTCAAAAAAAAAAAAGCATTTTCTGTGACTCAGCCTTTTGTGGTGAGTTAATTTAAAAATTTAATGTCTCTGGTTAGGATCGCTATGACAAAAGGAAGCCCATATGGAACAATCAGATGGGATTATTTAACTGTATTATCACATATGCTTGTCAAAAATGTCGGGCTAAGTAAATTCCTTCTCTCAAACTCTTCACAACATTACTTTTCTTCGTATCTTTGTAAGCATTTGTTTTTATCTCGTTTCTACCGATCCTTTTAAGGTTTGTCTCATCGGTGTATGAGGACTCTGTCCTGGACAGTTTGATTATTTTACGCGTCATCTTTCTAAATGTTTAATGCCAGAGGAAGAAGAAAGTATGGGGGCAGAGTAAATGTTTCTTACCTTTGTTACTAACTGGATTTATTTTTTAAACATTTCGAACAAATGCTGTCATAAATGTTAATTTATACATATCCGATCACGAGGCGTTTGATTTTCAGGTATATGTTGCAAAATTAAAAGAACTCTCAGTTTGGAGTCAAATCTTTTATTGAATTTCCATCACAAATATTACACTATACTTGGCAACTTTTGACACAGAAAATGGAAGGATACCATCAAGATTAAGAGTCCTGAATAACACAAACAAAAATATTACACTATGCTACGAAAATGCAGTTTTAATAATCACGGTACTGTTCATGCAATGCATGCGTTCTGATTCAATTACTTTGAATAATCCGTCATAATCAGTACAGTAAAACTGTTGTTCTCTTCAAGATTTCCCAATAAATATCTATTTCGTCTACCTTGCAAAAATGGCTGTAACACTTCTTTTTAGGAATGACAAATCTATTTTATTATATACCCAACATAATGCAAATCGTCATAACGGCTACTTTTCCTGAGGATGATCTAAAATCTCGTATAAGATTCGCGTCTAAAACAGATTTAGATTCCTCGCTGTCAAGGATGACGTCACTTTAACAACGGTCTCTTAAAGGGACTACTACAGTTACGTTATATCATGAAGGAATTTACAGTCTACAATGACAAGGCTTTGCTTGGACAAATATGTACCGCATCGTTCTATTTATGTTTGACAATCAAAACCTTAAAAAGAAAGTCACTTTTCCCTGATTTAAATCCCATGTAAATTAATTTGATTTGACATTATGTAATTTTTCTCGGGGTTAAAAACATTTCGGTGATAAATAGGAAATACATGTATTATTTTACAACAAATGTCCATTCTTTTCTTTTTTCAGCTCGCAGTATACTCAGATTCTTAATATGGCTACAGGAGATTCCCAAGCGATCGGCGCTGACACAGTCGAGGATCTTGCCGATATATTGCAGAAACTCAATACGACGTGCGCTGCTTTCGAAAATGCGGAAGTTAAGAAAAATGGAGGACTCGATTTACTAAAGATCATTAAGTCTGCAGTTCCGCTTTTCGAAAAAATTTCAGCAAAGGCAGACAAATGTGCCGTTCTTTGTGGAAAAATACAGTTACAGCAAGGTTTGTATTAAGAATCCTCAGATGAATTTATGTTGAAGATTTTCAGCGTATATAGCAGTGGTTTATTTCCCGTTAATCCCTGGTCTATTTTCTCAAGTACAGTTGAACTTTTTCCTACAGGTTAATAACTTAACTTCTCAGAAAAAAGTCTGGATTTTGTCTTTGTGGTACCTATAAAGCTTGACATTAAAATATTTATTTTGTTTCGTTTCATATAATAATTTGTATGCATTTAAAGAGAACTTAAATAATAATAATAATAATAATAATAATAATAATAATAATAATAATAATAATAATGATAATAATAA
>JAECUM010073234.1:0-22407 GCA_016617855.1 Megalonaias nervosa | reverse complement strand
GATCTTGGTAGAAAGATAATTGGTAAATTTACTCAAGGAGGAGCCTATGATCATAAAAGACACTGTACAAGATTAATTATGGACGAAGCTGAACTAGATTTTATAATTGCTGATACAACAGAAAAAAACACATTTATAAATCGGAGTAATGCTTATTTGTCAGACGGAACCAAACTAGGTACAATTGTGAGTTATCTTGATGGTGACTCACCGCAGTTTACTCATTTAAGATCATCTATGTTGGCATATGTTTCTATGAATCTACTGTCTATGATAAATAGATTTCCTCGTGATGCTGTCAGAGTCGCCACGGATTCGTTTTATATAAATAAAAAATATACGGGTTTGTTAAAACCGCTACTTGGTAATGGTGAATGGGGGTCATGGAGAGTAAAACAAGAAAATATACTTAGTTATTCTGAATCCGCCGACGTTGAAATTAAGGAAATATATCACAAAAATAATAATAAAATATCAAAATCATCAGCACCATCTGTATATGATCCTGTGGCTAGACATAAAACTGTTTATCTTAATGGGTGTGGAGGGTCAGGTAAAACAACTCGTGTGATTAAATTATTCATGAATAATAATTCAGATATAATTGTTTTGACACCGACACATAAATTAGCCAGAGAAATAAAAAGAACGAGGAGTAAAATCGTGTACTTATCATAGTTTCTTTAGATGGTGTGGAGACACATGGACTCCTGAGAGAATGGGTGAAAAATATATACCTAAATATATTATATGGGACGAGATATGCACGGTCTCGTTAGAAATATTAAAAACATTTCTTGAATGGTTATTGACGAAGAATACTGCTATAATAATGTGTGGTGATCATGGTCAACCACCACCCTTTATTGGACAGTCTCCACATGAATGGCTGAAGAATAACGTAGATTATTACGAGGAAATAAATGATGACTATAGAGATATTGATGAACCGCTGAAGGAATTTAAAAGACTAATCAGACTTCAGCCAGACAGAGTACAATGTGAAATAATGCGAGGAGTAATTCCAGAGACTTCTATGAGTGATTTTCTAAATTTATGGAATCCCGCTGATTTAATAGTTGCAAGTAGAAAGATAGTTCGTGATGAACTACAGGATAAATTATTTATGTTACATAAAGAAAATTTTTTAGATCAACCAGTACCTTTGTGTTATCGCCCAGCAGATACTCGACGACAGAATATTGATGTTGAAATTCCTGGTGGTGGAATACAGAATCTCGTCTTGAATGATATTATTTTAGTCGATATTAATGTCGTTGAGAATGCGCTGAATATGAATAAATCACCGTGGACGTTAGGATACGCTATAACTATTCACTCATCACAGGGGTTAACTATTTCCGATACAAATATCTGGATTATAGATGATCGGATCGAATGGTCGAATTTAGTCTATCTCGCAGTTTCTAGGGTCAGAAGAATATCTCAACTACATAGGGTTATTATGAATTTTATAGAAAATAATGATCAGACTGTTAATAATGACGTAATAAGAAAAAAACTATCTGGTTATAAGCAGTGTGATAAAAAAAATAAGCGTGATTTTGATATTGATGTTGAATTTATTATAAAACTAAAAGCACAACAGAATAATAATTGTGCAAGCTGTAACTGTAATATGTTATGGCAATATTCGAATAATAATCCAAGACAATTTACCGTAGATAGAATTAATAGTGATCTTGGTCATATACGTGATAATGTGATGCTGACCTGTCTTGAGTGTAATCGACGTAGAGGTTCTGGTTATGTAATTGTATGTGGTGGTAATTGTGTGTCTTTAGGAATTACCTGTAATTGTTCACGTACAAATCCACGTTGAGGGGCTCTCGAATCTAATCTGTAGATTGGAGGTCTACCAGTAGATCTAACTACACTAGAAATTGTATGTGTAGTCACGCTCCAGATAGGATCGGTTGCTCTTTTTTTACCACCTTCAAGTTCTCCAGGTTCGTATAAATATCTTACAGTTACATTACCTAATACTGGTTGAGGTTGATGTCTGTCATCGCTACGGGGTATATATTTTTTTGTGATCGCATTAGAAGGTTTCATGGAAGTTGAACGAGTAATTTCGTTATTTAATGCAGCTATCACACTTGGTAACCTTGCAACCCATTCACGAGATCGCTCACCGGATTTAAAGTCAGTAGATATTTCTTTTGCGTATTGGTATCCAAATAACCTCTCGGCAAGTATTCGATTAAATCGTTCAACAATTGCCTGATCACGATGAATTTCAGTATGTCCTCGTCTGATTTTAACGTTATGTTTCTTCATCAACGATGATACTACTCCAAGAAATTCTTTGCCAGGATCAACCTGTAATAACTGTGGCCATCGCAAAGGTCCTCGCTGATAAATTTGCTCAAACGCAGATGAAACTTCAGACGTTGTCTTTGTTGATAATGGTTCAGCTTCTTTATATCTACTTGCAACGTCAACGACAGTTAATGCGTATTTGTATGTGCGTGACTGACGTTTACCAATTTTAATGGTATCGTGTGGTAAAAATAAAATATCTGCTTGATGAACCTCATTAGGGACGCTGACATCAGAATGTGCATATTGAATATTTTTAGGTGGTGGTAGATAAATTTGCCATATTGCCTGTCGTGCTAACCACGCTGCAGCAACAGAACGTGAAACTTTTGCTGTTTCAGATAATTTACTAATAGCTGATTTACCTCTCCAATATCCTCTTGGGCTATAATAAATGGATTCCATTATAATATTTATATAATTAATTACCAGCCCCTAGCATTATTTTACCTTTCATGGCAGATTTTACTAGAAAAGTAGCCAATTTATCTCTGACAGATTTATTAGGTATAGAATTTAATGCATGAATCAATTTTACATCTGCGAGATGCCTTTGTTGTAAATCTTTACTTTTATATGCAACGTCATGAACATGACACGCTTTATCAATCTTATTTACTGGATGCTCTCCTGGTCTTGGTTGATCTTGATTATCAAGTCGGATATCAAGTCGAGTTCCAGGACCACAATAACTATATCCTGGTAAGTGTTTCTCACCGGGGTATTTAGCCCACGGAGTTCCTGGTAATTTTCCTAATAAAGCGGCTATATCTCCACCTGTCTTTGTTTTAACAAATTTGTATTTCTTCGTGCCACATTTTACACATTTGCCCGTCAGAGCACGTCGTTTATTTTTTGTTGTTATTGTAGTTAATTCAGCAGTGGATGTAGGAATTTTACACCGAACACAATATAGACTCATATTATTTATTATATGGATATAATTGACTTTTCGGCGACACGAAAACAGGAGCCAGTGAAGCATCATCCAGCATTACCAAATTTGATAAGGATGATTATAATAGGTCCATCTGGATCGGGTAAAACACAACTATTATTAAATTTAATAATGCGATGGTTAAAATGGAGTAAATTGTATTTAGTAGCACCATCCGTAGATGATCAACACTGTTACGAAGTACTCAAGGATTTTAATGAAAATGCAAAATTGCTGAATGAAGACGGTGATGATGTTGTTGACTTTATCACGATATTGATGAAGCCCCATCTGTAGATGACCTAGATGGATTTATTAATAATTTAGTGGTGTACGATGTCGTTATGTTGGACAGACAAACAAATCCAGCTAGAATATTTTCTCGAGGTAGACACAAGAATACGGACGTGATTTATGTTACACAACGATATACACAAATACCTAAAGTGATCAGAGACAACTGCAATATTTTGGATGTGTTTAATGGAGTAGATAATTATACTTTACAGAATATTTATTATACTTGGTGTTCAGGGGATATGGATATGATGAAATTCAGAAACTTCTTTTCAAAAGCACAAGTTGTTCCGTTTGGATTTATTACAATAAATCTACATGACCCAAGATCTAGATATCGTGTAGGTCTAGATAAAATCTTTGGTCCTTGATTTTATCAAGGATTACAGTAGCAGGCAGGGTGAACGACAAAAATTGAGCGACCCGGCGAGTAAACTAAACGCATTATAACATAAAAAACAAAAAATCAAAAATAAAATAACAAAAATGAGCTAACCCAAACGATTTATTATTCGTTTTTCAAACTATACGGTAATAATAAAAGTTAGGAGGTTAGGTTTAGCGTTATTGACCTTATTTTTCAGCCCTTGTATGAACCTTTATTTTATGAAATTTGCTCGAAACCAATTTGTAGGGCTCACCCTGCCTGCTGCTACACGATTGCCGCTAATTTCGACACTCAGTTTGGCAAGGCCTTGGACAAAGCCAAACGAAGTGTCACTATCGAGTACCATACAGTGGCTCATCGCCTATTAATGAAATTTGCGGATACCCAGACGTTATCCATCACATTAAATCCTGAATTGTTTGACATGTTGGGTGGAAAGAAGATCACCTCATATGATGGAGAGCTTTCCCCTGACATCAGCATTTCCAGCAACACCCGAGTTTTTAAGTTTTTTAAAAAAACCGGTAGAATTGAACCAAGGATTGAATTTGATCTCTGTGTACTCCGATGTGGTGGAGTACAACGTTGTGGGACACACTTCCGTACCGTTACTGCGAGTAATTCCTTTCAAAGTGGATTCTGCCACGGGCGCTGACTAGAGAGGTGGAAACACCTATGACGTTCACCGCGAATTTGTACATCCTCACTATTTACATGTCAGTAAGTCATATTTTGACAGTGTCAATATTGCTATAAAAGGTGATGTGTGACAAAATATTCCATTCTCCAAAGGGAAAGTCACGGTGAAACTCCATTTTCGAAAACGATTCTCTAACGACTTGTAAATCATGTATCATGTGTACCGAGGAGTCGCTTGAGAGCGAGGACATGGTTTAGGAGATATGCTGAAATCGGCGTTTCGTTCAGTGGCCCCCGTTTTGAAACCGATGGTGACACGAGGATTGCACGCCTTGAAAGATGCCGCGTTGACACAAGGCAAAGAATTTGTCCAAAATGTCATCATCGACAAACCAAACCCCAAAAAAGCTTTCTTGGGAGCAGGCAAAAATGTCTTGCTTCAAACCGGCAAAGAGATTTTGGCTCGATGAGAAACTCCTATAAATGCCCTGGACGCTGCCGAGTCAGTTATTCCTGCTTCCCTGACGTCATATCAAGGACAAGGCAGAAAGAGACGACGACGAAGACACTCTTCGAGAGGCCTTCATACCCCCAGAACTAGAAAGACCAAGAAAAGAAGAACCGTCCGAGAATTATACGCTTTTGATTATTAAACAACAGAGAGAGAATAAAATGATGCACCGAGAGTCTTGCGCATGTTCTAAGTCGAAACTGGATCTGTTTGACATGTCACCCACCATGATGACGATGCAAGAATCCCAACGGGTAGAATTTCATCCCATCTCCTCTTTGACGGATTCAGCTCCCATCGAGTTTGACATCAAAGGATATCCCAAAAATTACATCGATCTGAATAGCAGTTACATTTACTTGAAAGTCATAGTGGCCGAAACGGACAACGACAATCCGGGAGACACTGCTAGAGTAGCTCCCGTCAACAATTTCATGCATTTCTTGTTCAGAGAAGTGGATTTGTACTTGAATAACAAACTAGTCAGCAGTAGTATGGATACTTACCCTTACCGAGCGTACCTGGAAAATCTCTTGACGTACGGAAAAGAGGCCAAGAACACTCATCTGGATGCTTGCGTGGTATGGAAACCTTTCACAGCGGGGGTGAACAAGTTTAACGACACAGCGCTGACAGAAGATAACAATTCTCACAATGTGGGCTTTAACTAGCGTCAAAAGAAAATCCACCAAGGACGTATTTTAGAACTGATGGAGCTTTTGCATTTGGACATCTGTTTGCAAGACAAGTATTTGCTGAACGGCGTGGATGTTCGCCTAAGACTGAATCTCAGCAGTGTCGCTTTCCATTTGATGGCTAATGCTCCCAATTACAAAACCAAAATCGAAGAAGCCCGACTCTACTTACAACGCGTGGATGTGTTACCTAAAGTGGGAAACGACATCAGCCACACTTTGAGCAGAACGACCGCAAAGTATCCAATACGACGCGTAGAAGTGAAAACTTTCACCATTGCCACTGGACTCCGATCCAAGATCGAAGATCATCTGTTCTAAAGACAGTTACCCAAACATTTAATCATTGGCATCGTTAGCAATGCAGCCCTCAACGGAGCTGTCACTGCCAATCCTTTCGAATTTAAGCATTAAAACGTGTCCAAGATCGAAGTCAGTCGCGATGGCAAGACCTTGTGTACCAGACCTTTCCAACCTAACTTTGGACACAAAAATTACTTGAGATCGTACTTGTCCCTGTTCGAAGCCACCGGACAGTTAGGAACCAACACCAGCCACGGTATTGCGTACGAAGATTATGTAGGAGGTTACACTTTTGATTTCACGCCAGACCAAGGCAGCGACGACGGACATCTCCACTCTATGAAATCCGGCCAAATTCGTGTGAAAAAAAACTTCAATTTGCTACAGCTCTAACCGAGACGGTAAACGTCATCTTGTATGCCGAATTTAATAATACGATAGAAATCAACAGTTTGAGAGAAGTCATTTTAGATTATTAGAAGCTATGGAAGACTCTTATCTCTCTTTGAATGGTGGAGAATCTTTTGAAATGGAATGGGAGGATAACGAGGAAACAGAACCCAAAGACAAAGATGAAGAGGATATGTGGGTCATGTCTAGATGCCAGAACAAGAACAACATTTAGTCTCCTGTTTTGCTAAACACCTGGCGGATATAATTACGGCATTGAGTAAGAAAGATTGCTATGGATGTCAAACCGATCATCCCAGTCAAATTCAACACGATAAATGTCTGATGATGAGTCAAAAAGAAAATTGGACGAGTATGTGGAGGACGCTTGGGTCTAATCGCAGAAGAAGCAGTGTCGCATCAGTGGTATAAAGACTTGCGTGATCATTCCTCTCCTCTATTGACTGCTCTGGAGATCTATCGTATAGAAGCTCTCTTGGCTCAGAGTACGGAGACGAAGTGAAGAAACGGTTACTTGTCATAGATTTTCAAGCAAAATGTCAGGATTGAATTGATGATTTATCATTACCCGTGAAAAAGACAAGAAAGAACAAGAAAACAAAAAATGGATACCTGGGAACTTTATTACCTATACAACAACAGTTCGTACACTGCTTCTTGGAATCCTGTCGTGTATGCTAAAGGTGAACTTCCTCATCGCAAACCTAAAGACCATCAAGCTTATGTCATCAATACGGACGACAGTCATCTCTCAGGAACACACTGAGTAGCCATCTACTTTCCCCACGATGACTGTGTGGAGTATTTTGATTCGTATGGATTACCACCTTTGGAAGACGACATCATCGACTTTATGAGAAGAAATGCCCAGACGATACGATTCAATAATGTGAAATTATAAGACACATATTCTATGGTGTGTTGACAATATTGTGTATTTTCTTCATCAACGCAGTCTTGGATATCCCTTAGAACATTTAGTGACTTATTTTGATCGTAACTGTTCTAGAAACGATGACAATGTAGATCGATGGTTTTGTGACCGTTATGGCTCTCTTTTGTCTTTAGCTAGAAAACGTAGTGTACATCAATATCCCAATGACTTCCATCAGTGGAAGTCTAACTTCACTTCACAACGTTGTCAACCTTGTCAAAAATGATTTGCTTGAAAACAATTTTATTGTTATCTGTCAGTTGTTTGTGAGTTAAGTAAAAATTTTGTTAGTTAAATAAATATTTGTTGATGTTATCTGAATTGTTAGTTGTTTGTGAGTTAAATAAAAAATGTTGTTTTGAAAAAAATGTGTCTGTCGTTTATTTTAAAAAAAAAAACCCACTGTGATTACATGCTCTTGGACTTCTCTCAATCCCTCACCATAAAGATCAGCTCTATAACGTCCCTACCCAACAAAAATCGTAGGGGTGTTTTCTATCGCGTCCGCGCTTGAGACACATAAATCGGGGCGTCTCCAATCTGACCATCCATGGTTGACTCATCCTCCTATGAAGATTTGTTCAAGACTAGCCAAGCTGAACGAAGCTTACGTGAATTTACACCGTGTCAGGAAAAAAATGATACCGAAGCCTCATGAGATAGAGAATGTCAGGATGTTGAAAGTGGTCGAAGACCTGATAGAACAGCTCTTCAGAGATGAAATCAAGAAAGAGCAAGAAGAGTGGACCGAGAAGTATAGACTTCAGAAGCAGAGAAAGCAGCAACAGCAGCAGGAGCCAGAGGCTTTGTAGACTGCCGAGTGGACACGAAAGAGTTCTCTTTCTCTTTCTGCAGAAACAGACCCTATCCTGTTGGAAAGCCTGCAGCCAAACGGAGACGCAATCTTAGAAGATAAGAGATTGCCATAACTCCCAGAACAAAACAGCTCTTTTCAGGGCTACCCAACCATCTAGAAAAGAGATTCTAGTCAAATTGCCAAACTATGTGTCTGTCTTTGTGTGTTTGTCTATAAGTTAAAATATTGAAGTGTGTCTATAAGCACTTCGTTTCCCTGACGTGTAAGATAGTATGTGTTTTTTGAATGAATGTATGTATGTATGTATGTATGTATGTATGTATGTATGTATGTATGTGTGTGTGTGTGTGTGTGTGCATGTATGTATGATTGTATGTATGTATGTATGTATGTATGTATGTATGTATGTATGTATGTATGTATGTATGAGTGATAATAAAGTCTGTTTGTAAGTTAAAAAGTGAACGTGTGTGTGTGTATTTTAGGTCCGTGCGTTCCATATGACTGATAGTGGAGTGGGTATTGTTAGTTTTTGTGTAAGGGGGATGTTTACCTTCACTTTCATGCTTCAGACATATAATGCAAAGCGTTCGTAAGTCTGGCTACCCAAGCATTCACTCGTTAACATGAGCAGAATATTTAAGTTTATTGAGCTCCAGATGCACCTGCAGTATGCCAGGCGCATACTAGATGAGTTGGCCATGGAGGCCTTAGCAGAAGCTATCCAGCTGGAAGAAGAGGAGGAGGAGAGAAAAAAGAAAGAAGAAGAGGAAAATAAAGAAAGATATAATTCTGCCTTGCCTCATACTAAGGCCTCTGTTTGAGGTCAAGTCTGAGGTGAAGACACCTCCACAGCCAGTACCAACACCACAACTAGTACCAGCACCACAGCCACTACCAATACTACAGCCTCTACCACCAGTACCAACAAACGTGGTTCCCCAGACAGAAAACTGGGAGGAGGAGATAATGAGACCTCATCATCCACGGGTGTGGCATAGAAGAAGACAGAGGGAAGTCTTCACTCTCCCGTAAAGTGAAGACTGGGATTATGAGGCCACTCAACCAGCCTCTGCGCTCCCAACCATGCACATAAACTGGGAGCAGGACTGGAGTCGTCGATGTGTCTGTGGTGCTCGGCCTGGGAGATGTCATGATTAACTGGCTGTATCTGAAGTCTGACCAAAAAAAAAACCTTTTCAGGGCTAACCAGATCTCTAGAAAAGAGAGACTAATCAAGTTGCCAGTTTGTGTGAATGTGGAGTAGTGTGACTATAAACACTAGCCCCTTTACTGATATGTGTGTGTATTTATGTGTATTTGTGTTTGTATGCGTTTGCATACGTTTGTTTGTGTGTGTGTATTTGTGTTTGTATGTGTTTGCGTACGTTTGTTTGATATCTTAATAAAATCCTCCTCGATAAAACAAGAAACCTGTTCTCTAAACACAAAATAGTTTTGTATTAGTGTGTTGTTTTTTTATAAAAATTTATTTTAGGTTAACCCTCTCATTACCAAACACTTGTTGGGTAGGTATTATGGGTAGTTGGTAAGAGGGTATGTTTTTCTTCATGTCCGTGCTTGAGACTTGTAATGTGAAGCTTTCACCATTCGCGTCATTCAATATTGAATATTCCAAAATGGCTTCAAATCATACTGAGAAAATGATGAAGTTGCGAGAGGTAGTAGATAGCTTAGGTATGGTTGAAGAATTTATGATAAGGATGAGTATGGTGCCTATAGTCCACGCCGATTCAAGATGTAAATAAATAATTTCTAGAAAGAGAAGGAGATATTAAGGGAGATGATAACAAAAGAAAAGGAGGAGAAAGAAGATGAAGAAGATAGAATCCAAATGAGAGCGTGGAACGAAAAGATAGAAAAGGAAGAAAGAGTTGGAGGAGAAGGAGAAAGAGGAAGAGGATAGAAGGAAAAAGAAGAAGACAACGGCAATGTCAAAACTGAGAAGATGGTGGAGAAGTAGAAGGGAGGAGAGAAAATAGAAGAAAAAGAAGAAAAAACTCATAGACCCTTTTCAGGGCCACTCATAGGTCTAGAAAAGATTTGCTCTCTTTGCCATTTGTGCGTCTTTGTTTATTTGTTTATTTATTTATGTCTATCCAGTAATATACTTATATTTTATTCCTAGTTTGGCGGGATCTCTCAGTCTGACTATGGAATCTTCCAATCTATTCGTATAGTTTCACCGCTGAACTTACCCGCCACCCGCCACCCACTACACGCTTTTTTCCCGCTGTCCCTGTTTGGCCCGATTGAGGTCAGCCACTCGCAACATTGTTGCCAATGTCCAGTAACGTGACGTCACCCTATCTGTTCCATTCCTATTGTCCCTATACAAACCCAACCTATGTTAAATTCCCCTTGTCGCTAAACAGCCCCAGAAATATTCCCCATGTTAAATTCCCTTGTCGCTAAACAGCCCCAGCAATATTCCCCATGTTAAATTTCCCTTGTCGCTAAACAGCCCCAGAAATATTCCCCATGTTAAATTCCCCTTGTCCCCAAACAGCCCCAGCACCTTTTTGACTGGGATTTCCATTGTCGCCAAACACCCCACTACACTACTTTTGTGGCCAGTCGAGCGATGGCTCCCTTTCGTCCTGTCTAGTGAGACAGACAATCAGAAGCTCAGTCTCAAGATAGCCGAGGTTTGTCAACCAGTTGCACTCGTCCATTGAAGAAAAAAAAAACAGGTTCGTATCAAATGTTTGATTACTTGAAATAAACTGCAGCAGGACTTTACGAACGTGCTTAATTTCTTAGTCTAAGAACATCACTCCAATTATTTTCAGGCAGCCTATTTTTACGTTCTTTTATTTCTTCTTTTTTCCCTGAAAGAACCCTCTGTCCCTGTGGTATAGGCATGCCCTTTATTATTCGAAAGTGTGGGAATGTGAGTAAGAATGGGCTCCTTGTACTTGTAAGCTAGACTAGGAGTCGGGGTTGTGCGGTATCAGAGTGGGGTTTTTTGGTGCCTACAGCAGAGTCCCAGTTAGGGTTTTCATAACGTTCATACAGATCGGGTATAGATCGTACTTTCAGCTAACGCGGCGCCTTGCTGCACATGCTATTTTATTGGTATTCCTCTATAAAGACTAAATTCTAAGTATGGTTTTACCCACTTTTGTATTTACTTTTTGCAATGCAATTTTATCAGTATACCTATATAAAGACTTAACCCAAAATAGAATTTTGAACCCCTCGACTGCTTAGTACAAAAACAAATTGTATCTTGCCAATCTTTCTGTGTACACAAAACGATACTGCACTCTAATGTTACCACGTGGAATACAAAGTCTGGATTTAGTTCCGACTAAACCTGCGCAGGGTCATGACGAGTCTTTCACGCATACCACCTTTTCATGTGCCACGGGAGACACACGAATATGTTCTACTGGCCCTATGGTCAACTCACGAACGTCTGATGTCTAGAGACGGCGTGCATATACTACATACGATACAGTCAGGTACTTTGTCTGGGAGCATGTCCCCTCAGGAAGAATATATGCTGAGATCCCTGACTTTTCACTTTTTCTCCTAACGATCACATTTGCTCTTCATTATAAAATATGACTATTCTCTAATATATCTAATCCATATCATATTGTAGTCTTTTGGACCAAAATTCCAAGCCATTTGTATTATCGGAAGACAAATTTCGCTCCACCTTTTCAATTTCTAATTTGTTCGTAACTCAGTCTTGCCAATACTGCAAACTTATATATTCCCAAATCAACACAATGGTATTTAAACTGCACAAAATAATACTTAACCAACCCCCTATTATTTAAAAATTAATTAAATAACATCAGATCTACCTATCGTCGTCATACGCCATTACATATATGACGGTTCCAAAAATGGAGACAAGGTTGCATGTACCGTAGCACCCAACGATGGACCAATCTCGAGCCACTTTCCGCATAAAGCCCGCATTTTCTCTTCAGAAATTAACGCACTTCACAATTATATTACATTGAACCCTCTAAAACAAATCTGTGATCTTTTCGGATTCCTTTACTCTTTGAATACCTTATAAAACATTAAATTTGATAATCCTTCAATGTCTCAGATCTTCTAGAGATAATTTCATTATATAAGCAGGAAATAAGCATTTTGTGATGCTGACGCCCTGTCACACTGTCATAAAAGGTAACGAAAAAGCAGATAAAGCAGTCAAAGGTGACCTATTATCACTCGTTTCTGAATGAAAGATTCCAATTTGGTCGTTTCAAACATTATAAAACTGGGAATGTTCAGTTTTTCACGGAAAAAATACATAGAGTAAAGACTCGAAAAACAAGATTCGTAACAGCGATCACTGTCGAGTTACATCCGTTATATAGAAAAATAGAGATGAGATGTTACTGTGTCACATATTGGACACACATACCTGTCCTACGTAAACCGCCTGAAGGGTTAACTTCGATCGTAGTGCATGTCCTGCCAGTGTTTGAATAATTCGTATAATTCGTTTGAATAATTCGTATACTGACACTTAAATAATTCTACAACAGGAAAAGCTGTGACTACTAGAGCAATGTGGTTGGTGTAATTCGTTTTGAGCCTCCATATTAAGGATTTTTATGTTTTACCTTTATATTTTACTTGAAATACCACTGTAAAGAATTGTAACATTTAAACCTTTTTGAGGAGTATATGATTTCATTATTTTGTAAGGATGTATCTACCTAAAGTTCTTATTAGCAATTTTTCCTTTAACATTTGAGAGCTTAAACTTTTAGCCATCGCTATATTGAAAGGATTGTGCTAAGTGCCGTTAATCACTACCCATGTATACCTTTTTTGTGTTCCGATCAGTTATTCACCCGGCTTCTCACATCATATTCGGTTGCAAGATAATTGCGCACAAATTGATATAAGAGGTTTACTGTAAAATGTCTACTCGCATATGTGATCGGTAAATGTCGCAAAAGTCGCACATTTAAACAAGTTTGTCATATCAGGTCAATTGTTTGTCTTCGCAGATAAAAGCCAAGCAAATGCAGAAAACCGTCTGTCCATTAACCTGAGCATGCAAATTTGATGCCGCGGTCGCAGCTCTAGGTGGTGGTTTAGCTATATAGATTTTCTCAAAATAGAAAATTGCAGGACACTTAACATAATGATCTCATTTCAGTTTTCAGTATATGCATATTTAATTTATATTGAGTTTCCGTTGAAATAATTCACATCTAGGTCAAGAGAAAATAGGTATTTGATAAACAAATAATTAAATTCCTGATTTAGGCCAGTCTTTCGGAATTTATTTTGATCAGAATTTACTGTTATTTAAAATAGTCATTAGAACTTCTAAAATGCTCACTGTCATTTTGGATTCATACACACTACTTTGGATTGTCGTAAATTCATTCAAAGACATTCTGGTATCATTGTGCCATATCAAGATATTCAGGACTATTGGAAATCATTTGGAACATTCTATATTGTAGGACTTACAATAAATTTATTATTATTATTATTATTATTATTATTATTATTATTATTATTATTATTATTATTATTATTATAACACATGCAAATATTTACGGTATATTATCGCAGAAACTGCGTACGTCTGATATTTGTGAAAAGACTGCACAGAGAAGGTTGGACTTTTACATTTAGACCGAACTCCCAATGAGTTTTGAATTGTAACATCCAGAACAGCTACTTATATGCGCTTTATATATCTGTCCACTGCAAAAATTGACAACGGCGAAAAACAAACAGTTTTCCAATGTTTCGAGTTAAAAAAGGAGACGAAACAACTTACATCCTCAAAACAAACACGCAATCTGGACTCCGACATGTTTGAACTGCAAGGTGAATTAACAATTTATAAGTTAAATAATGGAAGATTGTTTGTTGTTTTGTGGGTTTAAGACCTTTTTCAGCACACGATACACATAACAGCCAGTATATTTGGTGGAGGAAGAACGCGGAAAAACATGGGAATAGCCTCCGACCCATGGGAATCTATTTGCAAGCTGTCTGTCACACCCATGTTGGTCGAGCTCATACTCGAATACACGCTGACATATGAGAGATGTGTGAGTGATCTGTATAGACCACCAAATAAAACCTTGAATAATCGTGTCTATCACACACAGAACGCATACTGACACACAGATATAAACACTATATTGAATTGACTGAGGTGCTGAATTCGACGAAATCATAATCCCTCGCAATTTTTTATTTCTGCACCATCTACTCTTCATGAAGGGGTCAAATTGTGCATATATTCAGAAATATACTCCTGAATAATAATATATTAAGGGTTTGGAAGTAATTAAATTGTGTTATATTTTGGAATAATCGAACTGCTATTTATCAGAAGATGAAGTCAATGGCATAAAGTAACATTAGGCCCCAAAGACAATTGGATTTTTGGGCCTATAACAATGAAAGCTACATTAACCCCCAAAGCCAATTGGATTTTTGGAGCTTTGACGATAAAAGTGTTGATCTAGATAAGGTTAACAAAAGTATGGAGATATACTATTTCTATCCTAATATTGAATTTTTTTTAAAGAAATCCCCTAATTTGATGAGTGGTGGCTCTGATAAAATTGCGAATATCTTTCTGCTTTTATATTTTTAAATATCAGAATTTTAATCCAATAATGAGAATTGCACAAGTCAATTTTAATTACAAAAAGGAAAATAACAGTGTCACTTGAAACTTGAAATTAGTGTTCTCTGCATGGATGATATGTTAAGTGCTTGAATTTTTGACACACTATCGATTGCGTCGCCTCCCAATAGAGCATTACTGAAACTACCGGACAATTGTGAAGTAGTTTAACTAATATATATATATATATATATATATATATATATATATATATATATATATATATATATATATATATATATATATATATATATATATATTGTTAAGACTGTGTGGTTATCAACTAAGTAACAGAAGAAAGTAAAACCATCAAGGTTTGTAAAACTTAACAAATAATTCGATTCTTAAAGTTATAAATGAAAATATGAGAAGAACTTAAAGTATTATAAAGTGAATCCAAAATAATTCTGAAAGTTCTATTAAAGTCCAAATGAATGAAAAGTTCCATATAAATTTCAGAACCGGAAATGTACTGCTCCGCCAAGCATCGTCACGTTGCAAAAATGGTGTTGTCCAGGACACCTTTTTAAATAATTCAAAATAGTTCCTAAATAATATTATAGTCCAATGAGCACTTACTCTTTCAACTGAACAGTCCATACAAATGTTTTATTCTCAAATAATATGTAAGCACAGCACAAAATACGTCTGCAGACATGATGGTACAACAGGAATACAAGAAATAAGAATGACTCCAAAAGTAGGAATGTAAATCCGATTGGTCTTTTGTCTCTTTATATACTCCTTCAAAGTGTCTATTACGACCATATGTCGCAATATACCCCACGTGACAGACCTTACAACTCAATCTAATGTTTCAAAATACTTATTCATGTAACCTAACTCATCCATGAAGTAACTTAATTCTTTTAAGATTCAACCTGACCGATCTGTCCAATGGGAAAATGCCCGAATCTCGTAAACATATTTACTAATAATTGTATTATTAGTAACTGTCAAGCCTTACGTAAGTATCTATTTAAAGATCCTACGCAATTTTTTCGTTCTTTAATATCTTATGATAGACCCTATGCACGTACGAAACTCAGCTATAGATAATCATCACAATTTACAGCCATGACTAAAAATTACAAAAATTAGACAAAATCATGTCTCAGGAGTTGCAATATATGTATATATATATAGTATATATATATATATACAGTATATATATATATATATATATATATATATATATATATAATTCAGATGCTTATGATATGGCTGTAGAATTATCCCCATCTAACTGAATGATGCGAAAAACCTTGACGTTCACTTTGCCCAACAAAAGATATGAACAAATAAGACTGGCAGAAGATGCCCATGGAAAAAAAAATCTGGATAAAAATGTTTATCAATTTTTGCAATAAAATCGCCAACTTGCCCGTTAAACAGCAAATGAGCTCCTCGTGTTCAGTAAAACATTGCAGTAATGAATTGTAGATTCCTGGATCCTAGTATTTGTAATACTGTTTATGACTTCATTTCAAACATATCTCTGAATAAATTAATTAAGAAATGAAACTGTGGTCACTCATTTCATTCCCTTAGTTTGTATTGTGTGAGAGTTCGAACGGATATTATTCTGAATTTCATCAGCTAATTCAACTCGAAACATTTACCTAAAAGCAGAAACGTTAGTTATAAACTCGTTAATGATGTAAAATCTCAGTCTGAACATGTATCGTTAGACCTAAACCGTTTCCCTTTAGTGGATCAAAGCATCAAAATAAAACATGTTTCGTTAGACCTAAACCGTTTCCCTTTAGTGGATCAAAGCATCAAAATAAAACATGTATCGTTAGACCTAAACCGTTTCCCTTTAGTGGATCAAAACATCAAAATAAAAACGTACTGGTCACTATATAAATACAATATCGGTATCAAACCTTTACAAAGAAAAGACATCGTGAGCAGTACGGTCAAGTCTAACAATAATCTCCACGCTGTACTAATCTTGGGCATTTTTAAAAGAATGCTAGGTAGAGAAAAACTGCCTACCGTATTTGAAAATGTTTTTCTTTACAAAGTCTTTCTACACTAGAATAAGGCATTAAAATCAATAAGCTGCATACGATTACAAACCTGCTTCCAGAGATCTTGAGCTTAATGAAAACGTTTACTAAGGAGGTCATTGCTTGAAACTAACTGAGAGTTTTGCCAGACTTTCAATTGGAAAACGAAATCAAGACAGACGAATATGAATTACTGTAATAATCTTTTCCTAAGATATTGTCAACGTGAACAAGACAAGGGGAGAGAATAAATCAGATGAAACTATCAATTTTAAACGAAAATAATGCAAAGATGTTTTAATGAGTGTATGTAAATCAGTCAAAATTAGTAGTTTAGCCGAATGCCACTATAAAGCATTGGGAGCACGAAATGTTATATGGGACAACACTGGAAGTTGTCTTTTTGGAATCACCTATATTGATCTCACATGGAATTGTGTAAGTAAACAATAACTTACTACTATTACATTTTCTAACAACAACACTTTGAATGTTGATGTTATAGCGCCAATTTCAAAGCATTCACATTCAAAAGCTAGGTGTCCAGCTAATATAACGAAGACTAGATGTTACATACATCCATACACGCACACAAAAACAGACAAACATGTGTGCATATATATATATATATATATATATATATATATATATATATATATATATATAATATGTATATATATATATATATATATATATATATATAGAAGATAAACTTCCGGGCATCACTATTGCTTTTACAAGTTCAGAATTAAGAATTCACACATACTTATGATTTAAAAATGATTCTAGGTATATTTCAGATTTGGTTTTGGTATATATCTATTTTGTCCTATTCTGTTTGTAAAACATTTAGTAATGTGGACATACTATATAGACTGGGTCAATTGTCTTAATCTATTTGTAAAACATTTAGTAATGTGGACTAACTATTTAGAATGGGTCAATTTCGTACAAACAACTATTTGATTTGGGATCTTAGATGTACAATCTGGTAGTTCTCCATATATTTCACTAACCACTTTCCAACAATAAGTGCAGTTCATATCCACCAACGCATGACTTGATGGGATTTCTAGAATGCAGTTAAACAACTCTGTATGAACTAAACATATAGTTAGTCAGGAAAGTAAACCACCTGGTTAGGTTTCCTCCTTCCATTTTGAAATTTAACAGGTATCTCAGATTGCTATCATCAGTTCTTGTAGTGAACTTCTTTCCCTAAAGAAAATGGTAAAACTGTTTGACTGATTTTTCCACTTCTAGAATATCTCCTCTTGTTATGCAATATTTGTATTTTGCTTTTGCGAAAACGTACTAAAATAGCAATTTATTTTGTCATTTCCATTTTGAACCTGGCAGAACACTGCTCCCTGGCCAACATTTGTGGCATGACCTTGATGCATTTATCAGCGCATGCTTAATGTTATTAAAGGGCTGCTACAAATCCTCAGTCATACAACTCTTCTACTGTTTTGAGAAAGTTTATGTACAGGTTTGCCAGAGCAGCAAACTTCTAGAAATACAATCTGCAGTTAATTGTCCAAGAAAAAAAGTGTCTGCCTTCTTTTCCATACCAAACTTAATTATATTAGCACATGTGTAAACATCAGCTTCAAGTGTGGCATCACCCAGAAATGTCAGCACCTATTGAAACAAGATGCATTTGTTAGGACTCAGTTTCACGTTAGCATTCTTGTTTCCTTTTGCATGATTATTTGTGTATATCAGGTGATGTAATCAGGGTACAAAATGAAACTTTTCTTTAACAAACTTGAAAATAATGACATCTGAACAAGACGGGAAAACATTGCAGATGTATTGTAGTGCCCACGCGATAATTTATATCTTTTCTAATGGTTTATCCACTGGTATGGAGCAATGCAGTCTTTAACCAATCTTGACTTGCCAGTAGCTATATTTCGTATCCAAACAAGACTACTATTTTTATCCAGCTAAAGTATCAGGATTATAATTTATTCTGAGCATAGGTTGGGAACCTTTTACAATGACCATATTTATACATCGAATCACAACAGCACCTTATTGGACCACCATGTCTAGTTAGCATTACAATGGGAGCATTCCACTGGTTTGGAGAACATTTTATTTTCATTCCATCTTCTGCAATCGTTTTAATTTCACTCTCAGTGACTTGTATTTTTGGCAAAGGGTATTCTGCTCGGACACATAAAGTGATGCCGTATTTGATGAAGGGTTCGCCAAGTACTTTTCAAAGTTTAATGAACATGATTATCTCTGGTCTAGATGATTGTGATGCTTATATCGATGATGTCATCTTCTACAACGACATCTGGAAGAACATTTAGAAACAATTCGGAAATTCTTTGACAAACTCACTGATGCAAGTTTGACAATTAATTTATCAAAAAGTGAGTTTTGCCGAGCTTGTGAAACATTTCTAGGACATATTGTGAGACATAGACAAGTTAAACCTATAGATGCTAAGGTCAAGGCTATCTCTGAATTCCCTGTGCCTATCAGTAAAAAGCAACTTATACGATTTTTAGGTATGGCTGGATACTATCGGAAATTTTGTTCCAATTTTTCCATAGTTACTGAACCCCTGACAGATTTATTGAGCAAGAAAACCATGTTTCATTGGACTGAAAAATGTCAGGAGGCTTTTGGTAAGTTAAAGGACATACTTAAGAGTGCACCAGTTCTTACTGCTCCAAATTTCAGTCAATCTTTTAAACTGTCTGTTGATGCAAGTGATGTTGGGGTTGGAGCAGTATTGATTCAAGAAGATAAAAATGGTGTTGATCATCCAGTGTGCTATTTTTCTAAGAAATTAAATAAGCACCAAAGAATTTATTCTACAATCTAGAAGAAATGTTTGGCTTTGATATTGCCATTACAACATTTTGAAGTTTACATTAGTTCAGCTCCTTCTCCGATTATTATGTTTAATGACCACAACCCCTTTAATTTCATCGGCAAGATGAAAAACAAAAATCAGAGATTATTAAGGTAGAGTTTGTTGTTACAGGAATATAATATTGACATCAGGCACATCAAGAGAAAAGACAATTTAATAGCAGATGCACTTTCACGTGTATAGAAATATATTATTGCATGTATAATTTGTATCATTCATAAGATTTCTTATGTTATTTTTTTATAAACCTCATGTATAATTGACCTAGGGTAAAAAGAAAGCTTTATTATATAAATCTTTCTTTTTCTTTTATGGGGGGAAGGGTTATATATATTTAATTTAATTGTTTGTTAGTTAGTTTAAAATTTTTTATTTCATTACATGCTATTGTAATGTAACAGTCTGTTTGACCTGACTGATTTTTTTTTTTTATTTCATTGACGTAAACAACTAACACTGTATCTAGTTGCTGACCTCGTTTCAGAATCAGTGACAGTTTTGGTAAACAACTTTTTTATATTTTTTATCTTTCTCAGAGTAAGAATCTTTAAGTTAAGTCAAGGTCATACCTGGATTAAGTGACGAGTGGCATGTATCAATTGTTACAATCTTCTATTTTTTCCAGAACAATGAACTTCTGACCCTCATCCGGGAATCTTTTTTGCGTCTTAATTAGCGTATAACTGTTGTTTTTGATAGAGATTTCTCAGTTGGGCTCCAAACAATTGAAACGTTAAGTAGTTATTAAGTTGTGACCAGTTTGGGTTGAATTTTTTATTTTCTTTAAATTATGGAATTCAAGTGATTCTTTTCCATGGAAATACATAAGTGCTCCTACAAAATTCTTGGATAATACATTTATTGGAAGTTATACTGAATTCAAAACTGGAATAATATTTTCTGTGATACAGCAAAGGACTGTTGACACAACAGCGCTTCGCTGACCACAACAGACGTCATCGCATTCCATTTTGGATTTCATCGGGACTCGAACTCAGATTCATTCAGAACTTTTTAATACTAGGACTTCTATTCTTTAATTCTTGGATTATTTTTGGATTTAATTCGTAAAACCGTAAGTTCGATTTTTTTTTTCTCTTAATTTTTCGCTTTGTATTCTAGGGAAATAAATTATTTATTCAATTTTACAAAGCTTTGTTGTCTTCACTCTTTTCTGTTACTTATTTTAAGACTATAGACTCGTAACATTACCGCTAAGTAGATAATATCTTGATTGCAGGTGGAAACGTTTTAGTGCAGCCTTATCTAAGACCAGGATCACTAACAGAAGTACTCTTTATTGGTATAACAACAAAAAACAGTTAATACCTAAATAGATTCACGGTAACATAATTATCTCATACCCTATCACCACAAAAGACTATCCAGAAACACTGACATGACATTTAGTCTTCTGTACATCTGAAGAGTATATTCAATTAGTTCCCATGGCTGCGTACCTTCCACCAAAATTCTGCTGGTACTGTACATTTTCCTATGTTGTTCCTATGGTTATGTACCGTACACCAAACTGTATTGGTACGATAAATTTTGTTTCATGGTTTCTGTGGTTGTGTACCATACACCAAACTGTACTGGTACATTATATTTTGTTCTGTGGTACACGACTGTTATGATTATAAGTATGCACAATGTTTGAAAGATCACATGTAGGATCCCAATTGTTCTAAATCGTATATTCAAAACTTCGCCTGTAAATCGTATGGTCGTCTAAATATTCACCTGTAAATCGTATATTCGAAATATTCACACGTAAATCCCATATTCGAAACATTCACCTGTGCAATTGCAAAGATGACCACTACCTTATGTGAAAGTGTACGCCATAATAAGACTGTTCCCAACTTGCGTAGATGATCACTACCTTATATTGAACTGTATGCCAGAATAAGAGTAACTTGCATAGACGATCACGACCTTATAAGGAACTGTGTGCCAGAATCAATCTGTTGCTACGTTCGACACTAGGTATCAGCTTCAACATCAGTCCCACAATGGTATTGTGTTGCGGGAGCTGTGTTGTCCGATACGTTGGAAAAACTGTAAACTTTGATAAAATAATGAATAACAACCAAAACCACATCCTGTATGTACTAAATATGAATCTCATCCACCAAAACCACATCCTGTATGTACTAAATGCGAATCTCATCAACCAAAGTTCATTATGTACACCACCTAGAGGTGTGATATAGTCTAGCATACTGCGCACATGGAACTAATAATATGGACTACTGTAATAAAAGATTTTTGTCATAACAAAAGAAAATCTAGTTTGGCAGGTACAACATCCACAACCTGATCTTATTTTCTTCTTTGTTTCTCTTAAATCACATAAGAGCATTCCACGACCTTCACCTTCTGTATATTTTATCGTCATACTCCTAAGCTTGATGCTCCCACTCATCGCCATACAAAATTGCTTGCATTGGACAGCCATTCGGCACATATCGTTTTTACTTTGCTCTTTTAAATGTAAAATTGATAGTGTCATTGTGACATAAGTTTCATCTTCATTTTGTTGATTTTTATTTAA